>JAVJHY011363293.1:0-62759 GCA_035593235.1 Phascolosoma agassizii | reverse complement strand
TATTAATCTACAGAGTCTAGCTATAAATTCAAATCCAGGCTTCTACCTCCCCTAGCCCCGCCTTACAAAGGCGGGGGACAAGAAGAAGTAAGAGTCTAGCCTAGCCAAACGGCTTGAACGACTTTTTCGTCAGCCTCCATTAGGAAGAACAACTCACAATGATTGGCAGGCTATCATCGGGGGCTGGTAAGGCATAGGTATCCATACCGGGTTGATCCGTGAAGGGATGACTCAACAATTCCAAGAGTCGATCGATTTCTGAATAGTCCTTCTCTCCTACCGCCTGCTGAATAGCGCGTTCTGCTAAATGGTTTCGCAGTACATATTTGGGGTTCACTTGATCCATACGGATCTTCCGTTCAGCATCCTGACTTTTTTCGGCAAGTAACCGTTCACGATAGCGGCTAGTCCAATCATCAAAAGCCTCTCGATGGAGAAAGAAATCACGAATGGCTGAATTACTAGACGGTTCCTCCAGCTGATAATTCCCCAAGGCGCGAAAGAATGTTGTGTAATCCGTCCGGCTAGAATCCATCAGATTTAAAAGGTCCGTGACCAATTTGTCATCACCAGCATGACTTTCGGTGAACCCTAGTTTGCCTCGCATCAATTCCGCATAGTGCTCAAGCATAGCTTGTTCATACAGTTGCGGCGCCATCTTCAAGGCGTCCTCATCATCTATGAGGGGAGATAACGCTTGCCCTAGAGCTCGAATGTTCCAATAGCCAATATCCGGTTGATGCTGAAAGGAATAACGACCTTGATGATCTGAATGGTTGCAAATAAACGTCGGATCGTACCGCTCCAGAAAACCATACGGGCCATAGTCCATCGTCAATCCCAGAATAGACATATTGTCCGTATTCAATACGCCATGTGCCCAACCGACCGCCTGCCATTGGGCAACCAGTCGCCCCGTCCGCATTGCCACTTCATGTAGCAGGCGGGCATAGGGATTCTCAACTTCACGGACGTGGGGATAATGATGCTCGATCACATAGTCAGCTAAAATCTTCAGGTACTCATACTGGCGTCGATAAAAAAAGACTTCAAACGAACCAAACCGAACATGGGATGGCGCCATACGCAGCAGCATCGCCCCGGGTTCCGGCCTTTCCCGCCACACGATTTCTTCACCGGCCACAATACACAAACTCCGTGTGGTAGGAATGCCGAGGGCATGCATGGCTTCGCCACAGAGATACTCACGTATCGTGGAACGTAAGACGGCTCGCCCATCCCCATCACGTGAAAACCGTGTCAGGCCCGCACCTTTGAGTTGCAGTTCCCATGATTCGCCTTGTTCATTTTTGATCTCGCCAAGCATGATCGCCCGACCATCACCCAGCTGTGGCACATAATGTCCGAACTGATGCCCCGAATAGAGCATCGCAATAGGATCGCACCCAGGCAGCAACTTAGCCCCACAAAAATATTCAGCAAAGTCCGACCGCGCAAATTCAGCATGATCTAAATTCAGTAAATCCGCAGCTGCAGGATTCACACTCACCACATACGGATTCGGAAACGGCGTCGGCTTCACCTGCTCCCAAAACACTTCGGGCAACTTCGCATAGGTGTTGTCAAAGTGAAGTTTTTCAAGTGTATTCATCTTCCTATTATCCCCAGCCACCACGACTTCCACAAGCTAGGTCTTAACCTAGCTGGTTCTCCTGAAGCATGGTATGGTTCAGAGGACAATATATTTCCCTTCAGGAATGGGGGATAACGATCAGCTATCGTATAGTACCGCCATACGGATTCATGGAAAACTCATGAAGTCTTTCATGCTATCGACAATGGTTATCCTGAGTGTATCTGAGAGCTGACGAGATCAGCATGATCACCCAAACATCACCACAGGAGAACAACTGTTTAACCATCATTGCGAAGAATGTCATGATGTGCAGGGAACAGGGAAACTGTTCGATGGGATTCCCGCCATATCCTAATCAAAAAAAGTCACCAAGAGATCACAAAGTACATCACTACTGAAACCAATTATGAAAGAGAGATGCCTGTCTTTATTACCATGCCAGCTGCGGAGGTCATGGCCATTATTGACCACTGATTAACGTTGAAAAATTCCATCGACAAAAACAGCTCCCAGATTAAGCAGTTACTCATAGAGCCCTAAGTACAGCCCCTCCGTCTGCTTCCTATCGTCCGCCTTACTTCATATCCCACTCACCCTCAGTGATCAACCCAGGGTCGTGTCTATAGGTTTCTTCTTGACGCCCCAACGTGAATCATGTGTCCGATTGAGTGCTTCTATCACCTTCCCTTTTTGTGCTCGTTTACCTGACCAATGTATTCCGACCCTCATTCCGACCCTTGCCCCTTCTCCGAGGTCAAACCTTGAAAAGGTGAGGAGCTTTTGAATACATCAGGCTAAAGTCAAATTGCTATACCTTCCCAATTTCCTCGCCACTAGGGGAGAGGCCTAAGGTGAGGGGGAGGAGGTGTCAAGAATGCATAGATAGCGAAGAAGAAGTTTTAGCGAGATTCGCGGACAGGTGCTCCAATAGACCAACGAGGGACAATTTTTCCATCGGCGTCAAATTTCAAAGCGAGTTGGCGTTGTCAGATTTCTAGGTGTTCTTTCGAGTCACCCTCTATCCATCACTTCATTAATCATTCAATCTTACTGGCAAGCGAACCCTTCAAACTCAGACATGAGCTGTATTCTCCAGAAAGACCAACATGCATCCCACACATATTTCTGACCGGTTGAAAAATTGTGATTTTCTTGAATGGTCTTTTTAAATTTCAAAAATAGGCTGTATCCAAAAGTATCGATTATGCATAAATCAAGATACATTTCCTTAGCCCAACCCTCAAAAAGAAAAACGAGACTCACCACCTCCTTTACCGCATTTTTATTGGGTTTTTTAAAGCATAGTGAGCTTACCTAACCTCTCAATCACGTGAAATGTTTTCTGGAATTTCAGTGGCATACATGTTGCTCTAACAAAGAAAGAATGCACCAACAACTCTCGCGAGGTTGGCAACGGTATTACACATTGAACATTGGTCTTAGTCGGACCTTCACAGAAAGGACTTCACAATGAAACTCATCGTACATTTCATGGTTGCAGGAGCGTTAATCTTTTCGGTTGGGACAGCAATGGCTGCCAATGATCAGGGCGACAAGACAACAAATGGATTTCATGCCTTAGGCAAAGTAAGCCAAATGGGAGAGCGTTCCCTGAACGCACTTGGCGATTCTGAATTAAGCGCCATTGCCGGTGGGTACGGTGGGTATACACCCAATCCTGATGATCCCATTATTGTGAAATGGCCATTTCCATGGCCTGGACCGGTCTGTACGTCTTGCCCTGGACCGTATCTTGAGAAATACAAATACAAAATTGATGTCATCAACCCAGCAACCTTTAACCAAGTTTTTATCCGTTAAAGCCTGAACAGAAAAGAGCTGGAAAATTGACATGAGTCATCTGGAGGTGGTTCTCAATTTAGGGAACCGCCTCCTAAGACTCAATCCAAAGACCTTAGAAAAAAATCGAGTGCCAAGATCGAATCAGTAGCCGACGACCAGTCCTACAAAATATCGGAAAGGAGACGATCATGAAAAAATTGACAGTACTGCTTACAGCAATAACCTTGAGCATCGGAACAGGAGCAGCCATAGCTGCGATGGATGAACAGCCACACAATCAGAAGGGGTTTCATGCTTTACATCAATTAGCTGGCATGCAAATACAACCCCTGGAAAGCCTTACTGAAGATCAGTTAGGCAAGATTGAAGGAGGACTCGTCGGCCCAGGCCAAGATATAAATGATTTTCCTCGCTGGATCTGGCCGGTCATTAAAACAACTCAATTTGATTTCAGTGCGGTGATGTTTGATCCACAACCCGAACCACCTGGGAGTTTTTATATCTCGAACACACTTCGACGATAAACCTGGAAGAATTTTCACAGAACGAGGATGCCGCGATCTGGGCAGCTCCTTGAAGGAGCTGCCCCCATTGCAGGTCTCCGACAAGGCACGACGATGACTAAGGATGATTTCTCATATCTATAAGAGAAAACCTGAGATAAGGACACGTGATACATCTGAATATCAATAGAAAAATTTTCTTGTGTCCCCTTGTCATGTTACTGCTTCTCGCTCAAGGGTCCCTCTCATTCGGACAATCACTTGAGGGAAACCGTCAAGAAGAAGCCGCAGAATTCCAAGAATCGCGCGATCTCTTTCTTCGTCAAGAAAAAATTGTATTCGGCCAAGGGGAATTACTCCTGGAATTCGCGACTCGCTATTCAAGTAATACCAGGCCTCTGTTCAATCTCGAGCTCAAATCTCGAGTCTGGGATAATACCTTTTCCATTCAATATGGGCTGTGGGATGGGTTGCAATTGGGGGCACAACTACCGGGCTTCGTGAATACACTCCAAGAAACCAACGATGTCGTAGGGGGAAACTCCATCCGAGATGAAGATCGAGGAATTGGGGATTTCAGTAGTGACCTGAGGTATCAACTGTTAGGGGAAGGCCTCGGACGACCAGATCTGATTGTAGACGCCAACATCAAATCGACCACTGGCGGCCGAACACTCAGAGGAAGTGGACATTGGAATATTGGGACAGGACTGACCCTCGTCAAAACGATAGACCCCGTCGTCATCTTTGCACGCTTAGGGTATACCGAGGTACTCAAACGCAATGGGCTGAATCCAGGGAATATCGTTGAATATCGATTTGGCGTAGGGTTTTCTCTCAATGACCGCGTCAGCCTCAACACCCAACTCAGTGGGGCCTTCATTGGCCGCACCCAAGACAGAGGTACAAAACTACTACGATCAAGCCGCGAGGTGGCAAGCGTGCTCTTGGCCACGACCATTCTCGTGGATCGCCACTTCTCCATTGAACCCGTTATTGGAGCCGGACTGACCGAAGATGCCAATGATTTTACCTTTGGTCTAAGAGTACCCTATCGTTTCTAAGGATGACCGGTCACAGGCACCCACATGGCCATGCCTCTTCCCATACACAAGATTCTTTTCAACCTCAGTCTATCCCTGAGTCTGTTGGCACTAACCTCTTGTGCAATCTCCTCGTCATCAGAAGGAACCTCCCAGGCACAGTCGTCTGCCGTCACACGCCACAGTCTCAAAGAGCTGCGTGATCAATATGTGTTCAAGCAAGACAAAGATTATTCATGTGGCGCCGCAGCGCTCGCCACATTGCTCCGCTATTACTATGGAGAGCAGACCTCCGAACAAGCCATTCTCGCGGCATTGAAAAAGCAAATACCCAAGGAAGAATGGAACAAAAAATCCCTCACAGGCTTTTCCTTACTCGACTTAAAGGGTGTTGCAAACACAAACGGATTTCGTGCAGCCGGCTTTCAGTTAACGATTGAACAACTGGCTCAAATCAGTGCGCCGGTCATTGTCTTCATCGAACCATTGGGATACAAACATTTTGCTGTCTTACGCGGCATCGATCGTGGACTCGTATATCTCGCTGATCCCTCCAGGGGAAATCTTCGCATGAGCGTTAGCCGCTTTCTCGGTGAATGGAGCGGCATTGTCTTTGTGTTAGGAAAATCTGGAGAAGAACACATCCGAAACTATCCACTGGCATTACCCCGCCCCAATGTCCTCAACCCTGAAATACGAAGATTCGAAGGAACCTGGCGCTTAGGAAGTTGGCCTCAGAGTCTCAGGCGATAAATACGTCGGTTTAGCACCCCTCACAAACTTCCCCGCGTCGAATGGGAGAGATTTCGTTCCGAAGAGGAACGAAAGGTGAATGGGGAGGGAACCGCCTAGAATCAATAGGAGATGAGGAACTAACGAATAATACTATTATAAGATGTCTGACACCTTAAAAAGTTTCTTATACTTCCTCGCCCCTGAGGGGATAGGACTGAGGTGAGGGAGGGGCGGTGTTAAGAAGGAATTGAATAGAAGATCTAGCGAGTGACGCCACGAGTGCGGACAGGTTCTCAACAGGCCAGCCGGAGACGATTTTGTCGTTAGCGTCGAATTTCAGGGCAAGTTTACGTTGCCAGGTTTCTAGGAGGTCTTTAGGGTCGCCCTCGATGGGTGAGGCATCAGCTATGTCGAAACGGATATCAGCGGTTTTGATGCCATTGCCAGTTACAAGAAGGTCAACGTGGAGGAGATCAGGATTGCTTTCGTCAAATTCATAAGCTCCAGACATACACCAAATGGCATCATGCGGCTTGAAAAAGGTTCTATTGCTACGAGTTGTTGTTCAGGATCAGAATTCACTGAAAACAGATGAGCCCAATGACTTCCAGTAGCAACCAATAGACGAGTTCCTGCTGCATTGAATCTCGCGTCGTTTATAGTTTCTAAAAAGGGCAAGACTACAGGCTCACCCTTCCCATCTGCTCGCCACACTCGTACCGTGTCATCGCTCGAGGCCGTCACGATAAATTGCCCATCGGGGGGAAAAGCTACTTCATCAATCCAGCTATTATGCCCTTTGAGCACTACGGGCTCTCCCGTCCCATCCGCCCGCCATACGCGTGCCATATCATCCGAGCCCGTCACAATATACTGCCCATCGGGAGAAAAGGCGACCTGATACACATAAAGGTCATGATCCTTCAGCACCACGGGCTCCCCTATTCCATCAGCCCACCACACTCGCGCCGTCCCATCTGTTGAACCTGTCGCGATAAACTGTCCATCTGGGAAAGGCCCCTTGACTCACCGTACCAGAATGTCCTCTGAGCACCACCGGCTCCCCCGTTCCATCTGCCCGCCAGACTCGCGCCGTCTCATCCGTTGAACCCGTCACGATAAACTGCCCAGCGGGGGAAAAGGCCGCCTGATTTACCGAAGCTGCATGCCTGAGCGTGGCCTGAAATAATTCATAATCTTGTCCAATTAGGATGTTAGTTTCTCGACAGCGCTGTAATGTGTCCTGGACCAACAAGGTTTGCACTTGCGCAGTAAGAGCTCGATCCCGATCTCCGCTCGAAGCCGCACGAACGGCTCGGCGATCCCAATATTGAGCTAGCAGTTCACCTGCTTTACCTGAAAATCCAGGAATGTTTTTTAAACTTTCGTAGGCTTAGGTAGGAACATCTTCTTTGGCCAATTGAAGCTGTTGAATGTATGGCCTTGGAAGAAAGACCTGGTATCAAAATATGAAAGCCAACAGGCAAGCTGCAGCTGTTGTTACCACCACCCACTTCACTCGATCACGAGGCAAGTTCGTCTTGACCCAACGAAGATCGAACACCTGTTGGTAGATCTTGTTCCTTACCTTAAGGCTGCCTTCTGATTGCGGGACTACCAGACCTGAGAGTTTCAGCGTTGAATGGATAGGCGAGAGGGTGTTGTCGGCAATCAGGCTCCCTTTCAGAATGCTCTGGTAGAGTTGAAGCGTGCTTCGGACCTTATCTAATTCGCTCGTGAGCCGATCACACACGAATTTCAGGTTGTATTCGTCTTTGCTGGACTCTGGAGATAAGAAGTAATGTTGAACCAACCGATCGACATCTTCGAGCCTCAGCGTCTGGCCATTTTCTTGCGCAAGGATGTGACAGATTTTTTGTGTGAGATAGGGATGACCTCCTGCCCACTCTAACACCCTTTGAAGCAGCGCCTCACTCTGCGTGGCATCGCTTCCAAGACCCTGAGCCAACAACTTCGCTTCTTCCCACGAAAAGTCTGTCAGATCGATGCGATGGTCCACGTTGAATGGAGTGCGGGTTTGTTCTTTAATCAATTGTGACGGCGTGGCCACAGCGAGCATGACAAAGGTGGCCGTTCATAGGCGGCATTCGTGGCTCGTGCATTGTGGCACGCGCGGATGGCGGCAAAGAAATCATCCGTGAATGGCACATTGCTGGTGGAATCTATTTCATCGACAAAGATCACAACTGGTTTTTATATTTGCTGCAAGATGAGATCGTTGAAACATTCGGTGAGCCGTTGCACGGGGGAGACTTGCTTCCGGTCATTCCACCATCCTTGGAGATCCACCTTGATCCCTAAGGCTCGAAAGATTTGATGAATGATGCCGTAATACCATTGGTCCAGAATAATCGTGCCTTGTTCACCGCCGATTTGCGTGAGGTCAATGATCGCGGTGTTCACGCCTTCCCTATTCAGTCGTTGGGCCGTACGAGCCATAAGACTGGATTTGCCCATCTGTCGAGAGGTCAGAACATAACAAAAGTCGCCACGTAATGGGCGTCGTACAATTCTTGATCGGCTTGTCGTTCAATGTACGACGGAGCATCTGGGCGGAGGGTGCCACCGGCTATAAAGAATTCTCTGGAGGGGTTTGGGTTCATACAGAATAGATGGTTCCGTCTTCCTTCATCTGGCTACTTGCAATGTTTGTCCCCATGGTCCAAGGCCTGCCGTCTGGCCCAAAGGATGGACGCTCTCACTGGCCGACAGGCCTTGTTTGAGCGGAGCGAGTTGGCCTGTCTTTCTCAAATTTGAGTCCATCCTCTCCCATGAAGCCAGACGGGGCCTCAGTGGTTTTGGGTCCTTTTGCCGAAACAAAAGGACCTCGGCTGCCGGGCTGAATCCCGGCAACATGAAAAATCACTGTGACACGAGAGTGGAGGCATCAGTGCAACACTTTCTTCGGTAAATCTCACAATGAATTTCCAATACCCACCGTCAGGCTGTAAGGCCAGAGCTATCTATTTGCATCACTCCATTTTTTCTGTCATGGGTCTTAGTCTTCGGCAGGCGTTGGATGTTCGTTTCTATATCTTTTGCTCTTTCAATTATTTCTTTGAGCCTCGTGTGTCTGCCCCCTCACCCTAGCCCTCTCCCCGCTGGGGCGAGGGAACAATTGGCATTTCGGTTAAACTAAAAAAAAGAATCATTTCCCAGTTAATATGGCCACAATAGCGGATAAAGAGAAAAAAGAATTAATTAATTCCCTCTCCCTTGGAGGGAGAGGGCAGGGTGAGGGGGAGGGTGAACACATCAAACTTATGCCGAGTCAAGATGAATCAGACTCATCTAAAAAGCGCTTCGTTATCCCTCCGTAGGCATCAATGCGGCGATCGCGGAGAAAGGGCCAATTACGGCGAACCTCTTCAATGCGTTTCAAATCTATATCCACCACCAGCGTTTCTTCCTGATCTACGGTAGCTTGTGCGAGCACCACACCAAACGGATCGCAGACAAAGGAACTTCCCCAGAATTCCAGTCCGTCACCGCCGGCTGGAGCCTCATGGCCAACTCGATTCACAGCCACCACAAACACGCCATTCGCAATCGCATGACTGCGTTGAATGGTCATCCAAGCCTCACGTTGTGCTTGACCCTCTTCAGATTTTTCTTGGGGATGCCATCCGATAGCTGTGGGATAGAACAAAATCTCCGCGCCTAGCAAAGCCGTCATCCGCGCGGCTTCGGGATACCATTGATCCCAACAGATTAACGGCCCCACCGTGGCGTTTGCCGTCTTGGTAGCCTGAAATCCTGTATCTCCAGGAGTAAAATAAAACTTTTCGTAATAGGCAGGATCGTCAGGAATATGCATCTTCCGATACAGCCCAGCTATCTCACCCTGTTCATCCAACACCGCAAGAGAATTGTGATAGACCCCTGCGGTCCGTCGCTCAAATACGGAGACCAAAATCGCCACACCATGTACTTTGGCGACTCTGCTCAAAGCCTCAGTTGACGGCCCTGGTATAGATTCAGACAAATCAAACAAGGCGGCATCTTCCTGCTGACAAAAATATTGCGAACGAAACAACTCAGGAAGGCAAATAACCTGTGCACCAGCTTTCGCCGCCTCTTCGACCTTTGCCACAGCCCGCTCCAGATTCTCTTCAGAATCAACCGAGCACGCCATTTGAACGACACCAATATCCATTGTGCTTTTAAAAATGGTAACTGAAGAACCTATTTATCATTCATCACTGCGGAGCATGGCACAGCCTGGATCTCTCGCGACGTACATGCCCGCGATTTTCCGATTATCTTCTTTAAAAGCTTTGTGCCACCAGCGAGCCGCATTCCATAAATGTTCTGGGGCACTGTTGCGCGATGAGGCTCCCGGTGTGACACCCATTCCTAAGCCCTCAAATATAAACTCAACATAAGAAGAAGCTGCAATCGGAATCCCTTCCCGCAAAGGATTAGCTTTGGCACCTTGCGACCAGAGGTAGCTCTGCCATGGGCCTAGCATATCCCAAAAATTGTATCGCACCCGATCAGCATTCCAAGCATGGGCGCGCTTGAGTAATTTTTTAGCTTCTGGGTCAGATAGCGTGACCGCCACTAACCCCACATTCGCATCGATCGTTTTGTCATCATATTGTCCTAAAATCCCTTCATTCACCCCGTTATTTTCTGGCTTTGGAAACTGCCCATTACGAGGAAAGAGGGGAATTTCCAGAATTTTTAGATTACCTAATGGAGTCCGAGCTGTCACGGGTTCTGCAACAACAAAAGCATGAGACCAGTAACTGGGGCGTAGATCCCACCGCAACATCGCCTGCGCCATACGCAAGCAATGACCTGGCAAGTCTCGGCTTCCTATCAACCCTACCGTCATGAGCCCCCGATTGCCGATTTTTTGCTTGCGCAACCCTGTAAAGGCATCATGAAAAAACTGCAGATTCGTGCGTCTCCGGTATTTATTCGACCAATTTTTTATATCGGGATTTTTGGTGTTAGATTGAGAATTACGCATAAGACCTACCTTTCTTCAACAATCTCAAGTATTGATATCACAAAGTATATTCGCTAGCGCAGGAGTAATTCTTTTTTGAATAGTTGCTTGAGAGGCCCACCCATTCCTTGAGCTGGCTCATATTCATCCACCCCAAGTTCTTCGATGACTTTAGCTGGAAGACGCCATAATTCCAATTCAAAACGGACACGAGGTGTCCCTCCCAATTGGGCACCAGGAAAGATCTTCACCAATCCCACATTGTTTTTAATCGTCATAATATCGATATCATGCTTTCGATCAATTCTCCAGACCGATTCTCCTCCCTCCGCATTAGGACGAACTTTGATTTTTTTCGGAGGCTTTTCCGGCTTGTCATTTCCTGGATCAATCATGGCTGCTGGAGAAGCGATAAATTCTGGAACCCCATATGGAGCGTCGGGGAACGGCCCATGGGCTTCAGCATAGCGTCCAGTGTGAATATCGCCTGATAAAATCAAGATGTCGTGTGGTGTTTCTTGATGATTTTGTCCCCCTAAACTTCGCTCGAATATACGCCAAAGACGGGCATAATCATCTCCAAAATTTGAGAGAGAATGATCGCGATAATCCCCATCTTTTTGAAATAGCGGCTGCCCCAACACTAACACGCCTGGGCCTGGCAGAGACTCTTGCCAGGCCTCCAGGGCCGCCCATTGCTCTTCAGGCATAAAATGGCTGGTGCCTTCGTCATGACATCGTTCTCGTTCGGACCGCGTGTCGGTCACAAAAAAGGACACAGGGTCAATGGTGAAGGTATACCAGCGAGCCTGGTCAGGATTCAGGCAACGCTGAAATTGGTAATAGAGTGTATCGGCCCCAGATCCGTATATTTTTCGATTACTAGAATGCCACGTTTGAGGAAGATGGATTTGTTTTTCGGGATAATCGTTCCAATACTCATGGTCGTCACACGCGATGAAATTGGGACAGGTTTGTAGGGCCTCTCGGTAGAAGGCATCACCCCAATATTGCCTATATCGTTGACTGAACAGTTCGATGGCATCATCATCGATCGACCAGTCATTCGGCCAATCCAGGTAAATCTGATCACCAATAAGAAATTTAAACTGAGGGTTTGACAGAGCTTGTATTTCCTTGAGGCCAGCCCGGTAGTACCCATCTCGATCATTGTTCTGCCAGAAACAGGAGGCAAAGAGAAAGGTCACGCCTTTTTCGTTAACCTGATAGGGCAAGGTCGACCAACTAAATTCCTGGCTTTGATTGTTAGTCGATAGGGTGAGATGAAACCATGCCCCTTCTGGTGGTGCGGCGGTACGGAGCTTGACGGTCAACAAGCCCATCCGACGTTGAAGCCCTGGCACTTTCGGAAGAAGCACCCAGTCAGTCTGAAAAGTGACGGGTGAGGCCTGCCGCTGAAGGCTCACCTCAGGCGCCACGAAAGTGCTATCCCCTTTGCGTGAACACCAAATGACCCACCCCTGCCCCTTCGGCAACGGGGCTCCAGGGACAATCCATAGGTTCTTCATTTTGACGTGGGCTGTGAAAAATCTCGAGGGAAGATTATTTCCCGACAGAAGGTAAGTCGGATGACGATTGTCTTGGAAAATCCACTGGGGCCTGTAACATACTTTTTATCGGTTCCTTTGTATCAGAGAAATCAGGTTCAACTTCGGGCGACATCTCCCATTCTTCATCTGAAACCAGGTCGAGTGGCTGATCTTTCACAAGATGCCGCAGTGTCATACCTGCCAACGCTCCTTGCACAGCAGCATCCCGTCTCATCAATAACTGGCTGATGTTATCCGTACCAACCGAGAACCCTTGAGGTCCATTATGTAATTGATGATGAACCACCTTTAACACATCTGCCACTTCAATTGTTTCCGGAGGCTTGGCCAACAGCACCCCTTTCGGACTCTCAGTGCGTACGAGCATATTAGCTTGCATGAGATCACTAATTAATGATCCAACTAACGTCAAAGGAACGCGTTGGACCCGAGCTAATTGCTCTTCTTTCAGTGGAGGTTTTCCTGATAAAAAACGACGCGTGATATGTCCAAGGAGGGCTAAGGTTAAATACTCCCGGAATAACGGGGTTTGATGCTTTCGGCGCAAATGAAGTAAATACGCAGATGGATGTTGATGATAATACGCCACTTGAGCTCCAGCTAAGACTATCAACCATCCCACATAGAGCCAGATGAGAAAGAGAATAAGTACTGCAAAGCTTGAGTAAATCGCACTGTATCGCCCGGAACTCGCCACGAACGTGGCAAAAGCCAGCCCCGCGACTTGCCAAAAGATCCCCGCTGTCAGGCCTCCGACAAACGCAGAGTTGATCTTGACGGACGTATTGGGCACCCATTTATATAAAAACGTGAATAGCAAGCACATAAATAGGAAGGGCAAGAGATTCGTCAATGCCACCATGAGATAGCCAAAGGGCTGAATCTCGACAACCTTTTGGACTAACCAATGACTTTGAGAAGAAGCCATCAATCCAAACGCAGTGAAAACAAACACAGGCCCGACAAGAACAACACTTAAATAATCAGTGATTCGTCTGGCCAAGGTTCGACCCACTTCAACTCGCCAAATAGAATTTAGCGCTTCTTCGATTTTATCAATAAGCGAATACGTCGTATAAAAGAGCCCTGCGACCCCAACGGCTCCCAAGACCCCGACTTTCAAGTTATCGACAAATTGAATAATATTCGCGGTAATCTCTGCCCCTTTTTCTCCTAAAGGGTCAAACGCTTGAGAAAGAATCGGTTCGATTTGCTGATGAACGCCAAAGGCTTTGAGGACTGAAAACATCACGGCTAAAAACGGTACCAGGGACAGCAGAGTGGTAAACACGAGGCTCGTCGCACGAATACTCAGAAAACTTTCCCGAAACTCTGAGGTTGCCACTAACCCCAATCGCAAAAGTTTGACCCCAAACTGGTGAAAACCAGTGAGCTCGTGAACCTTTACGGCCCACACATCATGCTGACAATATCGTAAGATTCGTTCGATCATCGTTCATTCTCGTGGATCATTCCTTTACCGCACCGCGACAAAGACCCAAGGAAATGTCTAGACATGCTCCAACTTCTCCCCTACATTGCTCAAAGCCCAATTGCTATGTATCAAACTTCACATAAAAACATGGAAAAGGCAATCTCTACAGGAGAAGACCATCGCCTCAAGAAATTTTCTATCATCGCTTGTGTCACAGACAAGCCATTTTCTTGGATTTGGCTTCCTACTTTCCTGCTGTATCTCCTGATAGGATGCTCAGCCTCTTCCGAATGGGATCAACAATGGAAAGCCATTCAGGATCTCATTCGTGCTGGCGATCTAGCCCAAGCCCAAATACAACTCAAGACTATCTTACCATCCATTCGTGAAAAGGGTCCTTCCGATAAGCGGTATGCTCAGATTATTTATCAATTAGGAAATATTGCTCGGCTGGAAGGAAACAACAATCAAGCCGAATCCTATTATTGGAAAGCTTTACCTCTTTTTGCCCAATCCCTTGGGCCGGAACACCTGCGCATGGCAGACCCCTTGGTCGGACTTGCCGTCATCTATCAGAAAAAAGATCAACCGAAAATTGCTCTTCCCCTGCTCAAACGAGCCCTGGCCATTCAAGAAAAATCTTGGGGCCCTTCTGACCGAAAATTACTCCCAACACTCAAGCACTATCATGTCCTATTGATGCTCAGCGACGATCACAAAGGTGCCGTTCAGATATTGACTCGTATTTCCCATCTTGAGCAGATACATTCCTGATCATTCCTCATTTTTGACATCGATTGAAAGACGCCGCCAGCGGCTCACAATGATTGTTTCTCCGTCCCTCACCTAGCTCTCAGAATCCCTAATTGCCGTATATCTATTGCTCTTTCAGATGTGATTCCCGTAGGATAATTTCAAATTATTGATCTCCTAGCCGGATACAGACAATCAAAATATTCTCACGTCGTCTCTAGTGCAGTTTACATCCCCTCTTGCTACTCATTTCGCGATGAAAAAACGCATTGCTATCGAAGATTTGCGACCCGGTATGTATATCACCGGCATGGATCAGTCGTGGTTCCAAACACCTTTCCTTCGCCACAAATGGCTAGTTAAACGGGAAGACGAAATCTCGTTGTTACGCAGCTATGGAATTCAGGACGTCTTCATCGATACAGAAAAAGGACGAAATCTGGTCGATGTACCCAATATTCAGGAAACCCTAGACCCTCAGGATGTCTCCTCTGATGACGAGCCCTCACTTCCTGAGCTCTACCGGGGCCCGAACCCCGAAGACATCGAATCCGCTCGAGTACTCCGAGCGGAAGCCATTTCCACGCTGGACTTATTTTTTCAGCAAATGGAAGTCCCTTCCCCACAGCATCTTTTAGAAGTTCGGGGTGTGGTGAGTACGCTGTTAGATGGGCTCTTAGAACATCAAGCGGCCATCGTGTCCCTAATACAAATGCGCCGATTTGATGCGAATCTTGCTTCACATGGCGTTGATACGAGTGTCCTGGCCATGGCTGTCGGGCAAGAATATGGCTATGACCCATCACACCTGAAACTTCTAGGACTTGCCGCCATGGTCCACGACATCGGGCAACTGCGGTTGCCGCTCAATCTTTTGCGAAAAGTTCAGCCCTATTCACCTCAGGATCACAAACTGATTCAGGCCCATTGTAACATGGGTGAAGCCATCCTCAATCAATTCCCGGATTTTCCGCAAGAATCGAAACAGATGATTTTCCAACATCATGAACGGCTTGATGGATCGGGGTATCCAAAGGGTCTAAAGGGAAATGAAATTTCCGAACTCACCCAAATTTTGAGTATTGCTGATACGTACGATGCTCAGATCAGCGGTCGCTGCAGCCAACCCCCTATGCCTCCGGCACGGGCATTATCAGAATTATATCGAGCAGCCATCGCAGGTCAGTACGCCAGCAACTTAGTTCAACAGCTTATTCATCTCTTAGGCGTGTACCCTATCGGCTCCCTTGTCAAGTTAAACACCGGAGAGCAAGCTGTCGTAGTCTGGGTTCACAGCCACTCTCGCCTGACTCCCACAATTAAATTACTCAACAACTCGTCGGGACAACCATATGAAGAACAAGAAATTATTGACCTGTCATCGAAAACGAATATTGAGACAGCACGCTCAATTCAAGAATCCATCGATCCCCATGAAGCCGGGTGGGATATGGCCAAAATTCTAGATTCGTTATGGTAAAAGGCAAGCACCCATTTTCCTTATTCATCACCTTTCACCAATGAACCCACATTATCCCCTTCAAGAGCTCAGTCGAATGGATCTCCCGAGCCTTAACCAGGCTCTTCGTTCATCCCAAGCATTTGTGCATACCCTCTTGGATTCTATCCATATCGGTATTTGTCAGGTGAATAGGCAGGGAGAGATTCTCTCTCTTAATTTAGAAGGGGCGCGTATTCTTCACCGCACCGAACAATCATGTCTGGGGCAAAACTTTCATGAACACTCGATCTGCCTCTATATAGACCCCAACACTCAAGAAGAAGATTGCCCGATTACCCAAGTCTTGAACACTGGGAAGTCTATTTGGACACCAAAATTGCTCATTCGGCGACCCAATGGAGAAACGCGCTGGGTAGAATTCCAATGTACCCAACTTACTGACCCCCATAATCTTGGAGCCCTATTAATCTTCCGCGATTTAAGTCAACAACTCCAACTACACGAGGAACATCAACACTTGGCCTCTATGCCTGAGGAAAGTCCTAATCCCATTGTGGAGGTGGATCCTCAAGGACGGTTGACCTATGCCAATCCGGCCATGATCGCGCTGTTGGATACCTATCGTTTCCGTGCCGATGGAGTGCCGCAAGTCTTGCCGCCCGCCCTCACACACATCGCGATGGAATGTCTAAAATCCATGACTTCGCTCCGGGGATTGACCGTGGTGATTGACCATTGTCATTTTGATTGGACGTTTTCTCCGATACAGGAAAAAGGTCTTGTCCGAGGATATGGCTTGGACATTACCAAGCATGTCCGTGCCAGAAATAGGCTGACTGAACTTCAAACTCAATATTCCTCGTTGGTCGACTCCGCACACGAGGGGATCATTTCAGCTGACCTCCACGGGACCATTGTATCTTGGAATCCGGCTGCCGAGGCCATATTTGGTTTTCAGCAAGGAGAGATCATCGGGCAATCCATCCTAACGCTCCTTGAAGAAGGATATCGTGACATCTATCGAAATGGGTTGGAGAATATTAGCTATGGAGAACCTGTCACCCATCCCATTCAGCAGCCAATGGAATTGACAGGTCTCCGCAAAACCGGCGAGGCGTTTCCCTTAGAAATTTCCTTGACAAGTTGGAAAATCGGACTGGATACGCATTATGGATTTATCTTACGAGATATTTCGGATCGGAAACACCTTGAGCAGTCACTCGTGGCAGAAAAAGACCGCTTGGTGACCACACTGCAATCCTTCGATGAGGGAATCATTACCACAGATCGAGAAGGCCGTATTACCTTTTTCAATCCCCTTGCAGAACAGATAACGGAATGGGCTCATCAGGATGCATTAACTCGCCCACTTCAAGAGGTGTTTCGTTTAACTAACGCGACCTTAAACCCAGACGATGCCACGCCCTTGCAATTTACTTCGGCATCCTCCGCCCTTACTGAACAAGACTCTCCTCTTCATCTCATGACCAAACATGGGCTTCAACGAACAATTTCTATGCGAGAAACACCCATACGCGACCACAGCTCTCACCTGATGGGAACGGTGATTGTGTTCCACGATATTACTGATCAACACGGAAAGCAAGATGAACAGCAACGAATCAGCAAGTTAAATTCTCTCGGAGTTTTGGCGGGAGGGCTTGCCCATGATTTCAATAATTTGCTGACGACTATTCTCGGAAATGTCTTCGTCGCCAAATTGCGTATGGTGGCTCAAGACCCCCTGGCAAAAAATCTTGAGCAAGCCGAACATGCCTGTCTGCGTGCAAAAGAACTGACCCAGCAACTCCTGACCTTTGCCAAAGGCGGCGCGCCGATAAAGACATCGATTGCCCTGGGAGATCTCCTGCGCAAAAGTGCCATTTTTGCCTTATCCGGTTCCTCCATTAGCTGTCATTTCGATATTCCCGACGACCTTTGGCCATTGGATGCCGATGCGAATCAACTTCGACAAGTCATCCAAAACATGACGATCAATGCCCGACAAGCCATGTCTCAAGGGGGCCATTTTACGATTCGAGTTAAAAATTCCGCTCTGAATACCTCATCGACTCTTCCTTCACCAACATTGCACCCCGGGAACTATGTAACAATTTCATTTGAGGATCAGGGGACTGGAATTACAGAACAAGAATTACCCAATATTTTTGATCCATACTTCACGACCAAACCCGGGGCTTCTGGGTTAGGGCTTGCCACCGCCCATAGCATCGTTCAACAACATCAGGGACACATCAGTATTCAGTCGGAAGTGGGAAAAGGAACGACATTCACGGTCTATCTCCCAACGTCGTATTCCACTGTTAACATCGACCGTCAAACCATTCCAGAAGGACGCGGTCGGATATTGGTGATGGACGACGAACCAAGTATCTGCCGAATGGTAAAAGACGCCCTTACCCAATTTGGGTATGAAGTTATCGCTGTGGAGGATGGTCAAGCTGCTATTGATTCGTACTCTGAGGCCTTGACGAACGGGAATCCTTTTAATGTCGTGCTTCTCGACCTCACGATTCCAGGGGGGATGGGTGGGAAAGAGGCTATTGAGAATCTACGAAGGCTAGATCCTCAGGTGATAGCCATTGTGACCAGCGGATACTCTGACGACCCAATCATGTCAGATTTCCAGGCCTATGGTTTTCAAGACATTTTGGTCAAACCATACAAAATTATCGATCTCGCCAAGGTTCTGGACTCCTTGTGTTCCTCACCAAATGGCAAGACGGTGCATTGATAAGAACACTGTTCTGAAAAATACCGAACAGACTTGGGACATCGACTCTACGGTGTGCAGCAGAGGATCAACCCTAGTGTATGCGGATAGGGACCAGTCAATAGGGAAGGGAAAGAGCCCTGTGAGATTGAAGCAAAGACAGAAAAGAATTCAACGAACGATAGTTTGACTATCGTTTCAGGAAATCATCTTTCCTTTTTCCTCAACTATTCACCCCACATTATACTCACCTAGTGAGCAACTGACTCTTCTAGACCTTTATAAGCAAGCCGAATCTTTTCGAAGCAACGCTTGTTGCTGAATCATAGGAAGCTTATGAAGCATCCGATTACTTAACGTCAAATTTTCTTTCGCTTTTTCATAATACGTGGGTTCCGTTTCAATCGCTTTCTCAAAACACAGTGATGCCCGAGCAAATTGTCCTTTATCAAGGAAGGAGACTCCGATATTATTATAGGCTTTCGCCGGACCCATACCCCGTGTGTAGGCATCATAGGCTAAATCATAGTGCTCTAATTTTGCCAAGGCCAAACCAAGGTTATTGGCAATTTTTCCGTTGTTACCGCCAGATTGCATAGCCTGTTGAAATGTTCGTACCGCTTGTTCGTATTGGTGGTCTAGATAATACGCCATGCCCAAATTGTTTAATATGGCTGGATTATTTGCCTTTTTTTCCAATGCGACTTCATACATCTGAATCGCATCTTTATGGTCATGTCGACGATCAGCAACTATTCCTAAATAATTCGTAGAAGTCCACAGTTCGGAATCGTAGAGTAGTGCCGCTTGAAACTCTTGTTCGGCTTCCACATCTTTTTCCATCTTCAACAAGGCTCGCCCCATTCCCTCATAAGCTGGAGCAAAATTTAAATCATAATCCAGAATTGCATGAAACTGGTTATAGGCTTCCTGAGACGCCCCTTCTTCCAAATAAATCACGGCTAATTTATAGCGCGCAGATATACTCTCTGGCTCTAAGCCTAAAACTTTTTCATATTGTTTCTTGGCCATTCCAAGATTTTCTTGCTGAAAATGAGCATCTCCCAACCTTTCGAAATCACCTTGTGTCATCTCTGTAGTTAAATCAACCGGAGGTTGAGTCTTCGCATCCATTTTAGCCTTTTGCTGCTCCAAGACCTGTTGATAGTGCTCATCTTGAACAGAAAACTTCGATTTCTCTTTTGTACTGCAGGCATTGGATACCAACAATAGACCAATGAGACTGAATATCCATATTTTCTTCATCATCCCTACTCCCTCAAAATGGTTGACAACGACTCTAACGGTTTTCCCTTATGGCAAAAATTCTTCTGCAATATGTCCTTTTCAATGATCGACCTTCTATGAGGCTACAAATGTCTGACGACAGACTCACACGTACAAGTTAAGAGAAATGTATTCATTAAAAAGCTGCAAAATTATGCATTAGACGAATGGCCCCAGGCCCTGCAATGACGACCATAAGACATGGGAATATAAATAAAATAAGCGGCACCATGAGTTTCACAGCTAACTGAGCGGCCTTTTCTTCAGCCTTCATACGCCGATTCAACCTCATACTATCAGAATGTACCCGTAACGCCTGCCCGATGCTGGTTCCAAATCGATCAGTTTGAATGAGTAACGCCACAAGACTTTTAATATCTTCCAAATCAGTTCGTTGAACAAGATTGCGCAAGCCTTGCTCTCGCGAAAGCCCAGCTCGCAACTCTAAATTAAGAAGATTAAATTCCGTTCCAAGATCTGGATGGCCCATCATGACTTCTTGGCCAACTTTATTCATGGCTTGATCCAATCCCAACCCCGCCTCCACACACACGACCATAAGATCCAAGGCGTCAGGGAATCCGTCAACCAATCGTTCTTTCCGCTTGGAAATGGCAGAACTTAGCCAAAGTTGCGGCCCATAAAAACCCACAACCATACAGCCCACCAGAATTCCAGGAAAGGCATAAGGCGAGGACATCCCCTTTGTGGCCTCCGTTCCAAAAACGAGAAAACCCACTCCAAACAAGATCGCAAGTAGTATTCGAGATCCTAGATAAAGAATTGGAGCACGAGAATTTCGATAGCCGGCACACACGAGTTTCTCACGAATACGGGAAACTTGTGCTTGATCTTTTGGCTTACTCACTTGACCCAGACGTTCCAACACATACTCAACTGACTGTTGCAGGCTACTCGATTTTTTTTCAGGCGCTTTCGCATTTGCTTTCTTAGCAGATTCACCACTAACTCGAGCGCCCCATTCCGCTTTTTGTTGTTGTGATTGGTAAAAAGCATATGCACCCCAACCGAGCATCAACATCAGAAAGAAAACTAAAATACTAATTAGAAGAAGAGGTTCCATTTGTTCTTACACCTTTATATTGCACATATTTTTCATCACAAATGCCCCAATACACATCATAAGAGTCGCACCGCCTATCATCATGTGACCAACAGGATCTTCAAAGAGTAAGGAAATATACTCTTCATTTAAGTAATACAAGACTCCTGCCATCACAAACGGCAAGCCAAAAAGTATATATCCCGACAACCGCCCTTCGGCAGATAGCGATTTAATTCGCCCATACAATTCATACCGTTGACGAATGAGCCGACTGATGGCTTCAATAATTTCCGCTAAATTTCCCCCGGTTTCGCGTTGAACGGTCAATGCAGTGACAAAAAATTTCAAATCAACGCAATCGACTCGGCCTGTCAAATTCCGCAATGCCTCTGGCACATCAATGCCAAAGGAGATTTCTTCAACGGTTCGCGCAAATTCTGGACCGATCGGATCAGAGAATTCATCACCTACCATTTTCATCCCAACCGAGAATGCATGACCTGCTCGAAGGGCGCGAGCCATCAAATCAAGCCCATCGGGCAATTGTCGCTGAAATTCACCAAAACGCTTTTTCCTTTTAAACCTGATAAACATCCACGGCAGCGTACACCCAACAGCACCTATTACCAGTGATATCGGCAATCCCCAATCTTTGAACGCACCAACTAAACAGCCAACCATTCCAATGCAACCGCTTAACAAGAAAAAAACTCCGATGGGCATTTTGCTATTGGCTTGCTGCAACAATTGTTCAAGTCCGCCGAGATTACTGACAGAAGATAACAGGGTCTGCATCCAGGGAACTTCACTGAGTTTGCGTTTTCGTAAAATATCTTGTTCAGGATTTTTCTCTTGTTCTTGAACACGTTTTCCTGATCCACGCAGCCGTCGCTTCATATTCCGCTGCTGAGGACTGATAAATTGGTGGTAAAAATAATACCCACCTTCGATCAGTAAAATCAGCGACAGAAAAATCCCAAGACTGATAACAATCGTCATGCTAATACTCCTACAAACCGAATTTTCGGTTTAGCCAAACGGCAGAAAACCCCAATAATGGGCTTTTCAAGTTCTTACACTTCATAAATCTTATCTGGATCAAAAATACTGAGGTCACATTCAATCCCCAGGGCCTTAAAGCGTTCGACGAATTTCGGCCGAACTCCAGTTGCTCGAAATATCCCATGAACTTTTCGATCCGAATCAAGTCCCGTTTGTTGAAAGCTGAAAATTTCTTGTATGGTAATCGTCTCACCTTCCATACCTACGATTTCTGACAAACTGGTCGTTTTTCGTGACCCATCAGATAATCGGGTTTGTTGGAGAACCACATCAATAGCCGAACTAATATAATGACGTAAGGCCTTCGTCGCTAAGTTTAACCCAGCCATCGCCACCAGGGTTTCTACACGAGTCAAACAATCTCGTGGAGTATTCGCATGAATGGTCGTTAACGATCCGTCATGACCAGTATTCATCGCCTGAAGCATGTCTAAACATTCCCCACTCCGAACCTCCCCCATCACGATCCGATCTGGCCGCATACGCAAACAATTTTTCACGAGTTCTCGTTGGGTCACTTCCCCTTTTCCTTCGACATTGGGAGGTCGAGTCTCTAACCGAACAACATGGTCCTGTCGTAGCTGCAACTCCGCTGAATCTTCGATCGTGACAATACGTTCATCATCGGGAATAAATCCTGATAGAATATTGAGAATAGTCGTTTTTCCACAACCCGTACCGCCTGAAATAATGATATTGAGTCGGGCCTCAACAATCCCTCGAAGCAATTCTGCAATTTCTGGTGTCAAAGATTTATACTTCACAAGATCATCAATGACCAGCTTATCTTTGGAAAACTTCCGAATCGAAATAGATGACCCATCCAACGCCAAGGGGGGAATGATGGCATTCACACGTGATCCATCAAGCAGCCTGGCATCACACATCGGAGCCGACTCATCGATTCTCCTGCCTACAGCTGACACAATTTTTTCAATGATCTTTCGAAGATGTCCTTCATCCCGAAATTTCACATCCGTTAATTCCAATTTCCCCTTCCGCTCGACATAAATTTGGTCACACCGATTGACTAAGATGTCGTTAATTGTCTGATCTTGAACTAAGGGTTCCAACGGTCCAAGGCCCATCACTTCATGCTGGATATCAGAGATGAGGGCTTCCCGTTCCTTCATACTGAGAGGAACAGATTCTTTTTCCAACAATTCGGTGACGAGTTTATTCAACTCCGCTTTCAGCAGGTCATTGTCCAACGATGCAACAATCGTCAGATCTAACGCATCAATAACTTGGCGATGAAGGCGCTCCTTCAGGGGACTGAGGTCCATGACACCTGACCCAGAACCTTCCCCTACCTCACTCCATTCGGATTGAAACATAACGTCTTATTCCCCTCACGTAATTGTATTGATCACAAAGGCTTTTACGTCGTGAGTTGAGCTTTCTTTGACTTAAAGGGACTCAACCAACCAAACACGGAAGATTTTCCTTGAGATTTACTCCCTTGATCATCAAAAGAATGCGCGAAATCCATATAGGACTTTCCCACAGACGTTCTAGGAGCTGTCTCAATCAACGGCTTTCCGCTATTGACTGAATTACTGACCGATGGATAATCATTGGGAACCAGCCAGTGGGCTTTTTGTTTGAGAATTTCTTCGGTTTCGGCTAACACATCTTTTTCGCCTGATAAATACCGATTCATGATTAACCGTAATTTACTTTGAGGAAATCCTGATCCACGAAGTAATTCCAAAATTCGTTTCGTTCTATGGACAACAGGAACCATCAACGTCGAAGTCACGAAAATCATAGAAGCCATTTCTAAGGCCTTCTTCGTGGTCAAATCCAACACATGTCCACAATCCAGCACCACATAATCAAAAGTGGTTTGGAGCATGCGCAACGTGCTTTCAACACAATCCGGACTTAAGCGACCGGTACTCAAGTCATCATACCCCGATGCCAGAATCTGTAACCCCGACTCACACTTCGTTAAAATTCGAAATAAGAACGCCTGATCCACCCGAGATGGATCCGCGGCGATATCGCGAAAACTATGCGAAGGCTGAATATCCAGATACAAAGGGAGATCCCCTCCATGTTGATTCACATCAACTAACACCACTCTTGGCTTGCTAGGCAAATTCATCAAGGCGGCTGCAGTGTTCACTGCCATGCACGTCGTCCCCACTCCACCTTTTCCTCCAAAAAATGCTAAGACCTTTCCTTCTTTTTTGATTGCCATATCGTTCTCAGGCATCGCACTAGCACGTTCCTGAAAGCGAGAGAAGGCATCTTCGACTTCATTTTTTTGTATGGGTTGAGCCAGAAACTCTTTGGCTCCCGAGCGCATCGCCTCCAACAAAATGGCTGAATCCAACTTAGAGGCTGTGAGAAAAATTTCGGTGCCTCTTGCGGCTTTGGCTAATTCTCGAATGACCGAAAAGGTTTCCTCAGGATTTTCCTGTAACTCTAAAATAAGAAGCGAGGGAGGAGTGGTATCCTTATTATCCTTGACTTGAAACACTTCATGTTCTGCAACAATCGCTTCAAGCGCCTTCTTGGTTTCGGCACATTGAATGGACAATTCAACCTTGAAGGCCGACCCAATGGAATCGGCAGTTCCACCAGATGCACGTTTGGGTTTCCAGCTTGTCTCGGCCATTATTAACTCCCTCCACTACTAAATGTGATTCTGCCACGACTACCGCTTTTTGGTTTAAATGGAGGTTTTTCATACATTTTATAATAGCGTTCCATACCAAGTTGGGCAGGCACTGCACCTCTTCCTTCAAGCGGCTCCAAAGAATTTCCGGCTTGAGGATTGAGAATTTGGCCCTCCAGAGCATAACGATAAGAATTACCGAAATTTTCATCTAAATGGATAGGTTGTGGAGCCCAGGGAGAGAACACTTGGTCCCCTTTTCCCATAGCATATGGGCGCCGACCATGGTCTTCTGTCATCGTTGGCCACACACCACACCCAGTTATTCCCAATAATAGAATCCCGATCAGCACAAAATAATTCACATAAAATTGGCGTCGCATGAATTTCTCCTTTTTCCTCTTACTTAATAACTCTTCAAGGTGCAAGATGACCGAACACACCTTCGATTCCGCCTTTTTGATAAGGCATGCGGGTTGCCATCTTGGGTTCTCCCACCTGATAAGCTTCTGAAGGTCGAGGAACGTGGTTTTCTGGATACACACCTTCCAAATACCCCATTAACATCATTTCAAAATCATTTGGTTCCAAATAATGATCCGTCGGTAACGTCTGTCCCACCACATTGAGCGGTTTCACCAAATGTGGTGTCACAATCACAATCAGTTCGGTTTCATCCTTTTCAAATGAGGTGCTCCGAAATAACGCACCTAAGATCGGGATATCGCCGAGCACTGGATATTTGGCCACCGTCTCACGAATATTGTCTTGGAGCATTCCGGCAATGGCAAAACTTTGTCCGTCCCTTAACTCCACCACAGTCTTCACACGACGAGTGATCAACGCTGGGATTTGAAACCCCGCTAATTGAATCCCATTGGCAAAATCCAATTCAGAAACCTCTGGATTGACCACGATGGAAATTCGATCTTGCGACAGAACCACTGGCGTAAATTGCAA
The DNA here is from genome assembly GCA_035593235.1 of Phascolosoma agassizii. Taxonomy (NCBI): domain Eukaryota; kingdom Metazoa; phylum Annelida; class Sipuncula; order Phascolosomatiformes; family Phascolosomatidae; genus Phascolosoma; species Phascolosoma agassizii. The sequence continues at coordinate 37,144 of JAVJHY011363293.1, read as the reverse complement.
ACCTACACCAAATTCTTTGTATTCAATACCAACCGTACCAAAGTCTTGAGGTACCGGAACGGGAAACTCCCCTCCCGCGAGAAATGCCGCAGGCTGACCACTCTCAGTAATCAACGTCGGTTCAGCTAAAGATTTTGACAATCCATGTTCTTTCAACATATCAAGAGTCACTGTCCATGCATCATCTCCGATATTAAATCCCAAGAAGGCACTTGCTAGCTGTGATCCAAAAACGGTTAGGCCCCCTGCGCCTTGGGGGTCGGATTCGGCTGAACTTAAATCTCCAATGGTACCCACGAAAAAATCACGATTAGCCAGTTGCCGCCTGGTAAAATTCACACCAAGTCTTTTCAATATTCCTCGTTGCATCTCGGCAACCTTGACTTCCATCATGACCTGCTGAACGCCACCCACTTGCATCAGATTGACGATTTTCTTTGGGGCAAACGGCTCGGCTAAGACTAATGCTTTGCTCAACGCTTCAGCACTGGTGACACTTCCGGCTACAGTAATGCCTTCGTTGCTCGCCATGATTTGTATGTTCGGTTCGTCTGGCAATATGGTATGGATCTGTTCTTTTAAGCGTGTCACATCAGGAGTCACATGAACTTGAAGGACATTCGAAACCTTGCCATCCTGTGCCCAGAGGGTCAGCGTGGTCGTCCCAATTTTTTTGGCCGTGACATAGACTTGTTTCGTCGAGATCACGATCGTGTCAGCGATCTCAGGTTCGGCCAGAGATGCTCGCTTAAATTTATTAGGACTTTCAATAATTTTTGATGTTCCCACGGTCAAATCCAGTGATTGGGGAACCTCGATTTGAGTCGTCTGAAACGTCAAGCCTTCTCCCCAGACAGGGCTACTCAACAACAGACTCACTCCAATCATTATCAATTTTTGCTTTAACAAACGTGGCATAATTGTACCTACTTGTGGTTAACGTGGGTGAATACCAAACGATGCTCAGCTATTCATGCATCATGGAATAACATCCATTATTTAAAATGCGCGAACCGATTTCTTTTCCCCTTTAATGACCTCTACCCTGGCACGCTTACTTCTTTTGGGAGCAAGTTGATACGAGGTGGTCAGATCTGAAAATTTCGCGCCCCTCGTCTTTTGAATTTCGGGATTCAGAGGGCTCCGAAGTGCAAGACGTATTTTCCCTTCATTTGTGGCCAAAGCCAGCTTCTCCGCTTCTTGTAGTGAAACCTCAAGGGTAATCACTTTGACCGCCTTCGGTTCTTCTCCATCGATTCTTTCCATTTGCGTGCCCGTGGCTAAGACCAATGAATTTTCCAAGACCACTTTGGTGATTTTCTTGTTGGACTTACTGCCTCCTGGACGCTCAAAGGTCACCATCACATCTACATGATCTCCAGGCTGAATAAACCCCGGAAGACCCACAACTTCATTGACTTTCACGGCCATCGCACGTTTTTGAGGATCCATCACTGCACTGACTCCTCCGGTAGTGAGATCAACTGGAGCAAGTTTCGATTCCATATAGGGTTCGTTCTTTTTTAAATTCCGAAGGACGACCCGGCCTTTGAGATCTTCGATTGTTGTAAAATGTCCCGCGGGCAATATATCCTCCGGGTATGAGACCAAACGAATATATTCGTCTGTTAATGGAGTTCCCCAAGGGATGTCAGAGCTCGCGACAGCAATTTCCGCTCCCTCAATTTCTACGACAGGTTGAACCTCAGGTTCGCTGACTTGCTGCCCTGCGAGCCATTGATAAATCAGAACCGTTGTGAATAAGGCGATTCCGATCGCAGCACCTAAAAATATCAGTGGACGTTTTTGCCCCATCACCGTGCCTCCTCGTTATTCAAGCTCTTGACATTCATGCGTTTTGCTTTCTTTGTGGTTAACGACGAACCAACCTGAACGTAGGTATTTTCAGGTCTTACATGCGAATATCGGATTCCATCCCTACTTTCTTTAGTCTTTTTCTCGACTCCCAAGAATTAAACTCAAACAACATGAAACCATTGATACCCCTGACCAATGAGAGTCCCAAGACCAAGGACAAGCGCATACCGTAGTTTTGGAAGGGCAGTTTGCTCTAAAGAAGCCGCCACATTGACCTTCATAAACACCATACTGACTAAGATAATCTTTATTCTTACAGCCGTTTTGGCTAAACCTAAATGCCAGCACATCATGGCTATGGCATATAATCCACCCAGTAAGGAGGCAAAAAGAAACCCCACAAAAACGTTAAGGGGGCCAACGACGGCTCCGATGGCAGCCAGGAGCTTCACATCACCGGCACCCATCCCTCCATACGCATAAAAACCCATAAGGAGGCAAAACCCCATGCCCAATCCTTCCAGACCAAATAGGATCCCATTGCCCGAGTCTGAAATGGCGTGAAATCCAAGGCCTACAAGAGCCAGGGGAAAAGTGATGAGATTGGGAACACGGCTTGATCGAACGTCCGTTATACCTGCTGCAATAAGTCCAACAAGCAAAACTCCATGTATTATGAATTGCGTGGTCATTATCACCAAATATTAAGTACGGGTTTCATTACAATTTTTTCTGAGACCATGATGGCCCTTCTCAATCCTAGCCGTTTACCAAGATACTGATCGGCGACTTTTCGCCAATCTGAAGCTATAGGAGGTAAAGAGCGATAACGACAAAACCCAGGGAAGCAGTAAAACAGTTGGACAGTGTCAGCTAATGAAAGCTTTCACCTACCCGGTGGATAGTTTTATTGAAGAGTAATTGAGGGGAATAATCTCACTGCAGTATTATCAGATGGGCTAACCAGGAAAGAAAGGAAAAGGCTTAGCCTTCTCTGATGGCGAACCAATCATGAAAAGACCAAACCCTAAAGATACTAACAATGAACTATTCGCGAATCAGAGCACGGTCCCTGATCGCATTGATTAACCAACACACACAAGACGTTTTCTTCAAACGTCATATTCATTCGTTCTCTAAAAAATCGCAGTACTGCCTAAAAGAAGGTTGACAGTCTGATGACCGGGGCCACCTAAAAACGGAGACAACCCCCCAATTGGTGTCATGGGCGTATGCTGATAATACACTTTCAGGACCGTGAACTGATTCACGGCCGCGGCTCCTAAATCGGTATCCCATTCCAGATATGCGTACAAGTTAGCCGGCAAATCACATTGGCCGGTAACATCAGGCATGGTCATATCTGGGTGGTTTAAAGTCCCAACGCCTGATTGCGTCAGAACACAGACCGGGGGATTCCCTGCTCCGGTCGAGCCGTTGATTTGTGCCAAATATATCTCATACCTTCCCGGATTCGCCGGGAGATTGAGGGATCCTTGCGTGGAGTCGATCATGGCCATGATGTTGCCATTGTTCGCGAGATTTCGAGAGGCCAGACTGGCCCCTTCTCGAGCCAACGTCGTGACAGCCATTCGCTCACTATACAACGTGCCATATTCCACCGCCGCAAAGGCTAAAAACATAAATATGATAGAAGAGACCGCGAATTCAATCGTTGCACTCCCCTGCTCAGACCATAAGCGATTTTTTGAAGACCGATTCATGAGTAAGCCCCCCCCAACTAGGTACTCGATTCTCTACGATTCCCTATAAAATAAAGTTTTCGTTTCTATAGGTCCCTTCCGAAGTGATTTGCTTCTGGGACCCACCCAAAAATCCACCGACCAAATCAGTAAACCATTGGTGTTGGTAGGTAACCCTCACACGCATGAACGCACCTTCTCCACCCGCATTCGCCGTCCCCACCACAGCAGGATCATCGGGATCTGTCCAATCCGCATCAACCTCAAAAATGTGGATATCTGCGGGGTCGATCACCATGATTCCATCAACTTTATCTAAAATGGCTTTCTTAATGGATTCCTCCCGAGACAGCGGGTTTCCATCATCATCATCAAGAACCTTGCCCGTCGTACCTACTCGGATGCCTTCACTGACCGCCGTATTCATGCTATGGTTGTGGAGAAAGTAATACCCGAATTCTGCGGTGCCAAACACCACTAACAAAAAGGGAAGTAGGGTGATCCCCATTTCAACCGCGGCAACCCCCGAATTATTTCGGCAAAGTGCACTGATTCTTTTTCGAAATATTTGCCAACCCTTCATGATACGTTCCTCCAAAGTCTTGAGCGTAGGAAAAATTTCAGTTTCCGCTAAACCTCATAGAAAAAAAGACCCCGCCCAGGTTAGCTCACAAGAATGAGCTTGAGTTTATTGGCAATTTGTTGAAAGATTCCTTCAAGTTCGCTTGGATCATTCGCAAAAAATGCATATTCGAGAGGGTCTGTGGACAGAGTCTCTAGGAATGCTTGATCGATATCCCCAAGCCCTATGGTATATATTTCAACTCCGAGGTTCGTTTTGAGGGCTGTCGCATGATCGATGGCCATTTGCTTGGTCAACCATTTCATATAGTCATCGAAATCTGACTGCACAATGTTGCAAGCATTATAGGAATACGAATCCATCGGACTTCCGTAGGCGTTTATCCCATAGGTAGTGTCCTGAAAAATATACCATTTGGTTGTTCTATCTCTATTGTCTCCATGGATTGGAGGGCAAACGGAAGATGCAATTGGTTTTCCGTCTCCATGACGGTTAGGATTAGGATTGTGAAATGATAGCCAGTTGTATCCGGTTTTGTCAGGGTCCCCTAAAACCCCGGGAAGGACGGTCGTGCCCCCATTCATGATGCCGACAGCATCCAAGTTCTGATTACCGTCAAATCCAAATCTCCCTCGAAACGCGGTTGGGTTTCCGTCTGAGAACAAGATTAAGACTTGCCGAGTCCGTTCGTTTGCTGGCAATGCTAATTGTCCAGGTTCCCAAGGTAGGTTATAAGCTTGACCTAGGGCATCTTCGGTGTTGGTGAACCCAGCAGCACTTAATGAGTTTATTTCCGCCGTCATATCAAACACAAAGTCTGTGCTCATCGGGACGGGGGCTTCCACTCCTGTCCCAAAGGTGAGCAGGGCAAACTTATGGTCTTTTTGAAACGCCTGAAAATTATTCACAAAGGTTTCAGCCCCAGTTATGAGATCAGCAATGGGAGCGCCTGCCATAGATCCAGACACATCCAGCACTAACGCCACTTCGGCTTTCCGGAGTTTTGCTGATCCAGAAGCACCCAAGTTAGTCTTAGCGACACCCGTGTCAAATATCGTGGTCAAATGGTTCAGAGAATGTACGCTGCCATCGACGTTCACTTTGCCATCAGCATCTAAATTCGCCGTAAATACGGGGGTATCTGTATCTAACAACCCTGTTGGGAAATTTGCGTTCGCCACTTCAAGGACAAACGACTCGATTTCAGCGGGGGTTGAAAATTTTGGATTTGAGACGTTTTTTGCTCCTGCGAAAGCCGCACCATCAATGGATTTACTGACTTCTGCTTGGATGGCATACCATCGTCCAATTTCGACGCCTAAAGCCGCGAACCCTACCATGACACTGAGAATAATGGCGGACATCAGAAAGTAGGCGCCCTTCTGATCAGCTAGAATTTGGCGAATAGGTTTCATGGGAAATATTCTCCTTCTTGCAGATTGCCTTCTCACAACAACTCTTGCCTCATGATTTTTAGAAGGGCCGCTTCAATAGGTTTGGTGAGTCTTGATGCATGTTGGTACTGTATCCGTGTTCGATTCAGCAAAGAATCTTCTTAAGGTAAATTGGTATTCACTGTGGTGAAGAGACCTGCCACCGTTGTACCCAATGTACTGACCGTTGTAATAATCACTCCAGCAATGAGCGCCGCCAATAATCCATATTCAATCGCCGTGGCACCCTCTTCATCAGCCACCCAGTCTCCGATATGTTGTATGGCAATCTTCATATGATGACATCTCCTAGGCAAACCCTAGCGTTTACCTTTTAAACAACAACCCGGAGTCCTCCTTGCCCAGTAGAGTCAGAAAGGACCCTCAAAAGTCTCTACGGTGAGATCCCGATCACTTAGGGAAGATTGGTGTTGACGGTGGTAAAGGCCGTGTTCAACTTCACACCAATCTGACCAACCACAGCAATGATAACAGCCGCGATGAGGGCCGCCAGTAATCCATATTCAATCGCAGTCGCGCCTTCTTCATCAGCGACAAATGTCTCAATAGATTGCATGACTTTCTGCATATGGTGGCATCTCCTATTCAAGTATTTCGGTAAACCCTAAAAAGATCTCGGGAGCCCTCACTGACACGTAGAATCAGAAAGGACCCCCGAAAATCCCTACGATGAGATTCCAATCCTTTAGGGAAGATTGGTGTTGACCGTGGTGAACGCCGTGTTCAACTTCACACCAATCTGACCAACTACAGCAATGATGACGGCGGCAATTAAGGCTGCCAACAAACCGTACTCAATTGCAGTGGCTCCCTCTTCATCATTTAGAAAACCCATGACTTGATTTAACATAGCGCATCTCCTTGTCGGGCGAAAAAAAAATGAACGCAAGGTCAGTATGCCCGGATGTCCTGACACCTGCGTTGCCTCTTAAACGATTCTTCCTTCGGCAGCCCGGCGATCAAGGCCCAACCTTGACCCGTAGCTTTGCGCCCACGCCTTCCAGCGCGTTCGCCTTTTTCGGGAAGAGGCACCCGATTCAACGTATTGCACATCGTGATCTGCTGATGTTCATACACCCAAACCATGAATCCATTTTGTTTTCTTTGAACTCTCGCTTGCATGTTTCATTATCGACCTCGATAAAAAAAACTTGCTGAAATTTCTGGTACTCATTCTATGGTATTTATACTCGTTCCCTTTTATTGCAACCCAGCATTATCCCAATGCTATTCTTAATTCCATTTGTCATGATTATTTCCTGACCAAAACAGACTTACTTCCCGACAAACGAGGGCTCCTTCCCCCTTAAGAAGGATCGCCCTCAAACCGAAATTATGGTTACTTTGAGCAACCACATAGATTTTTTCTCGAAGTCTTATCGCAACCCTCAATTTTCTGAATTCTTCTATGAAATCTTTCACTTTTCCAAGTACTACCACCACTCACGGACCTGAGCGAGGCACCCTACCAGTCCTCGAGAATTTTTCCATTTCGGTTCTTATTCCTTCGTACAACGAAGAAGCGGGAATTGAAAATGTGATAGAGGGTTTTCGTCACGCCATTTCGTCTGCAGAAATATTTGTGTACGACAATAATTCTTCAGATCGGACTGCTGAAAAAGCAGAGAAAATGGGCGCAATCGTTCGACAAGAATTCCGCCAAGGGAAGGGCTATGTAGTGAGACGGATGTTCGCAGATATTGATTCAGACGTGTATATTCTAGTTGATGGAGACGACACGTATGATCCAAAAATCGCTCAGACTCTTGTAGAAATTTTAATAGCCAATGGGCTCGATATGATCAATTGTGCTCGCGTGCCCACGACGACAACCGCTTATCGCCCAGGGCACAAATTTGGGAACAGCTTACTGTCAGGCATCGTCAAAATAATGTTTGGGAGCCAATTTCAGGATATGCTTTCAGGATACCGCGTCTTTTCCCATCGTTTCGTCAAATCTTTCCCCGTGATGGCCACAGGATTTGAAATTGAAACAGAGCTGACTATTCATGCACTGGCCCTTGAAATGCCCTCAATGGAAATACCGTGTAATTTTCAAAATCGACTAGAGGGTTCCGAAAGTAAATTGCATACGTTTTCCGATGGGTTTCGCATTCTTATTACAATTTGTAATCTCTTGCGGCAAGAACGGCCTCTAGCGGTTTTCTCAACCACCAGCTTGATCCTCTTTGTGTCATCCCTCATTCTTGGTTATCCCATCATAGACACCTACTTGGAGACAGACCTCGTCCCGCGTTTACCGACTGCGGTTCTCGCCATGGGCCTTGCCTTAGGAGGCTTATTAAGCATGGCTTGCGGATTTATTTTGGATACCGTCACTCGGGGGCGCCAGGAGGCAAAACGGCTCGCCTACCTTTCCATTCCTGGCATTCTTGAAAAAACAAAACAGAATTGATCGTTTTAGAGGAAAAAAAGGATCCTCAAAGGTAGTGAGGGCTGGGTCCTACAGCACGCACCCTCTCAAATCCCTTGCCTTATCAATTGCGCACCTCAAAGAGTCGAAATGATTGCTCTAAGCGATCTTGGAGCGAAACCTCTTTCAACCATTTTGGCGGGACGGCATTTTGGAGAACCTCATAAAAGGTGGGGTTCCCAGAATCCTCTTGATAGGTTGTAGACTCTAGATTGAGATTCGTACAGATAACAATGAAGTCAATTGCTCGACGATGAATAAGGGCTTGGGCTTCACCCATATCTGTTGCCTTCATTATGGCTAGCATATCCCTTAAGCCTTCAACGTTCCGATGCATGGGAGTGCCAATGACTTGATAAGAAGTACGGTAGAGTAATTCTGGCCCGAAGTCTTTAAAGGCTAAAATCGTTTTTGAAGCCTGATCGTCTGGAGTGAGGACAGTCAAATATTCTGCGAGAGGCCTTACCGGACAATTTCCTCCCATTGTTGTTGGCGTTCGTGTGGGTTCGTCGATCGCCATGACCGTTCCTACAGATACGGGCCAAAACAACAAGACCAATGCAAACACTAATGACGCCGCCTCGCCTCTCCTCTTTGCCCATCTCGCTTCAACCCATCCCAATGCTTTCCGAACATATTCAACATAAGGTATGAGTAAGATGATACTGGCGTAAGGTGCCCAACGCGTTTCATATAGCGACAAGGAAATAAATATCCCTGCCCCTATTAACAAAAGAATGTCTTGATATTTTCTCCATAGGGCACTTTCTTGTCTGAGGCGAAATACAAGAAATGGAAGAGCAAGGATACCTATCCCAAAGCTCACGACAACATCTCCGCCAACTAATGGTTGTGTTTCGGCAACGTGGTCCCATACTAACTGTCGGATGGCCGGATCCATATCGATAAGAGGTCCGTGAAAAAATCCAGGAAATCGGTACCATTGCACTGATGCCGCCAGGAGGCTCCCGATTCCTATGATCCCTATCCTTGCCCTAGGAGTAGAAAGCCAAGTCGTGTTCTGCCCTATGAGAAAAATGCCAATCCAAACAACAAAAATCAAGCCAAGCACCAATTCATGGGGAAGAGAAATTCGGTCGAACTCAATGAGTAGCAAATCCTCCCCAAGTCTTTCTACACAGAAGAACAGAGCAGAAAACAGAAACATGCTCCCTGTTATTGTGAAAATAGGGTTAATCTTCTCCTTTCCCTCCCAAATCCACACAAGGGAATAGACAGCCAGAAAGAACCCTATGGGGACCAAAAATTCTACACTCACCCATAAACCTAAGGCCCCTAAACACCCAACGAGAATGAGATGACGCCAATTGCGAGGGCTTTCAAGGCCCCAGTTCAATCCCACTAAAAACCAAGAAAAAATAGCAAGAATTAAGCTGTGATGATCAGGGCGGCCAACCATAAAATATCCCGTAAGGATGGGTTGCAATTGAAAAAGAATGGCCAGCAGTATCAACCCAAGTCGATCTAAACGTTGCCGCATCAAACAAAACAGCCCCATAAAGGCAACAAGATGTAGCAACGGACTAATGATGACACCCCATGCATGTAGCGCGGTCGAAAAAGGTAGAAACATCGAGAACAGCCCTGCCCCAGCCAACAGCAAGAAATCCATTGGTTTTGTCCAATGAATACTTTCTCCATATGGAGCATTGCTTCGAGGATAAATCGAATTATTCCATGTCCCTTGTTCATAAATAAACTGAACACGGTTGAGCCGAGTATATCCATCGGTTCCTAACAACTCCCCTTCCATAATATTCATCGGCCCCCAAAAGGCATAGAGAAGATGAATAATGAAAAATACACCCAATATGATTAGGCTGAGAGATTTGGTTTCTCCTTCCAGTAATTTCCCCTCAGAATGCGTGATTCTTGATTCAGATGATTCGCCAATCGAAGAATGCAAAATTAAACTCCAATGCAGGGTGTCGTATTGCTGAAGGTTGACTGAATGTTCTGGCTTCTAAAGCAATGTATTTTTTTACAAATCCCTTGGATTTTTTCTATGTCTCTTTCCTTTCGGAAATCTTATTACCCGTATTAACGTCATTCTTTACTTTCCTCAAGAAACCTTACACATCAGCCAATAACCCAGCATACTACCTCCTCATCCTCTAAACCCTTTTTTAAATGAGGCCGTCTAGGGCCTAATATTTCAACCTGTGTCTCCTGGTCTTTTCAATACAGGCAATTTCCATAGGCAAACAGAACCCTCAAGGTTGCACCAGAATTCTTCCGATAAGAGTACCCGAAGGACTTGTGTGAGCGGACAGGCCGTATCCACTCACGTTTTTTGGCCATGGTGTCGTCGTGAACACTACCTGAGAGCCTTTTGGGAAAAAGACGGACGATCGAGCATCCGCTCAAAATCATCCCCACACCTGAAACCGTCCAATGTTGACACAGAAATTACCAGCACCATCGATTCCATGGATTACCGTATTGATCACAGTCATGCTGATCAATGCAGGACTCCTCTGGTGGTATCACGACCGCACCTGGTGGGAGAGGGATGAGGGTCAGCTTGTGCATGTTGCAGAACGCATCTTGGAAGGCGAGGTGCTCCATCGAGATGTCCAGGACGTTCGACCGGGGTATGTGAACTTTATCAACGCCACAGCCCTTTACCTTTTTGGGCCGACTCTGCTCAGCCTACGCTACCCTTTAGCGCTCATCGCCCTTGCACAATCTTCACTGGTGTTCTTTCTCTTCCGATCTCGCGGAGCGATGCTGGCCGGGGCCCTCTCCCTAAGTTCTGTGGCTCTCGGCGTGCTCCACTTCATGAATCCCAATCATCACTGGTATGCCTTGTTCTTTACGATGCTGCTCATCTGCCATTTGATTTGGACGCCGCGAACGAGCCGCTGGTATTTACCTCTCGCAGGCTTACTTATCGTCACCGTTGGAATGACGAGGCACCTGACAGGCGCATTTGTAGGTATGGGTACTCTCTCTTTTCTTCTCTTTACTGAGGCCCGAGAATGCGGAGAACCCTTGCCCTTTCACAAGCAGTGGATGGGGCGCCTACTCTGTGGTTCAATGTTTGCTTTGCTCTCACTGTACCTCTTGCGATCAACGGATTTCATAGCCTTTCTTATGTTTGGCCTCTGGCCAGTAGGGTTTTTGGCCTGGCAGGTCATGGCAGTCACAGTGTCCAACAACAGATCCATTCACATCTTCGGGGGACTCTGTCTTGGCATGGCTATCGGCGCATTACCCCTTCTTACCTATCACGTAGTGAATGGGTCACTCCTCGCTATGATCGACGACAACATCCTTCGAGCGTTTGATGTACTCAATTGGAACTTGGGCAAGAAGGTAAAGTATTGGATGCTGCCCTTGGGCGGAGTCATGCAACTCCGCGATAGCCCGGGTTTATTCAACTTCCTTAATGCCATGTACTATCTGACCGTGCCACTCTTCGCATCACTCAACGGATTTCTATTGTTTCTTGTCATGCGTCGAAAAACGTTAAATATCTCGCTAGCGTTGCCTATTCTGGCGGCATTCTACGGCTTGGTGGCGCTCTTCATTCAGATTCCTATCTATCTCTATTGGACGGCCATACTATCAATCGCAGGAGCACTATGGGTCCTTGTAGAGTTGAAGCCTGGGTGGACGTTACCAATGAGTGCGATGCTCGTGGTTCTCTCAGGAGTCAGTATCGCTTTCCAAGCCGGTGTGCCTATCCGTAGCTCAATCATGGATCTTGTTAGTACCGAAAAGCCTGAACTTTTCGACAGCCGCAGCAAGTTACCTAAGGTGGATTTGTGGATCAGGGGAAACTCGCTGGACGCGTATAAGAAGGTTGTTCGGATCATTGAGGAGGAGACACAGCAAGATGACTACATCTTCGCGGTTCCGAACAATGCCGAGCTGTATTTTATGACGGAGAGACGTAATCCCTTTCGATTCTCCTGTACGGATCACGGTGTGCTGAGTGACACAGAAGTACAAAACGTTATCCAAACATTGGAGAGGCTTCGTCCCCGCATCATAACCTTTTCCCCGAGTTCCCAAAGAAACACCACCCACTCGTTGGCCATCATGGAATACGTTCGAGAACACTCACAATTACTCTCTCAAGACCAGTTTTTCGAAGTATATCTCTATGGTAAGACAACCCACACAACGAAGAAGAATAAGAAGGATCAAATGGCCAAGAATTGGCAGCCACGATACATGTCCTTGCCACAAGCAGCAGGATAAACAGGAAAAACAATCATGTTAAACGTTCTTAAACCTATTCAGAAAACTGACAAAATCCTCGCCCTTGCTACCGAAACGGCAACTCAGTGCAAGGAAATGATCCGTAATCTTTATGATAACTTAGCCCAGAGTCGCCATGAATGGATCGAGAAAAATAAATACTACTATCAGGAAGATTGGGCGTATATGTCGTTTTTAATACCGGCAGGAAAAACAATTTTAGAACTTGGTTGCGGCACGGGTGAACTACTCTCTCATTTGCGTCCTAGCTGGGGCGTGGGAATCGATTTGTCACCCAAAATCATTGAGCACGCTCAGCGACAATACCCGTATTTAGAATTTAAATTAGGTGATGTCGAAAATCAGAACATCATTGAAAATGTTGGCGCGCAGTTTGATGCCATCGTGATGTCCGATACCGTAGGGATGCTTGAAGACTGCGAAGAAACTTTCCGTAGCTTACATGGTTTGTGTCATGAAGATACGCGTATCGTTATCTCCTACCACTCGCGCATATGGTCACCTATATTATCGTTATTAGAGAAATTAGGCCTGAAAATGCCTTCACCGAAAAACAACTGGTTGTCGGGACAGGATATCGCAGAACTGTTGAAGCTGGCCGAATTTGATATCGTGAAGAAAGAATGGCGTATTCTTTCGCCGAAGAGACTGTTTGGATTGGGTCGCTTTATCAATAAATATCTCCCTAGCATTCCTGGCATTCGTCATCTTTCATTGCGTCACTATATTGTCGCACGGCCCATGGTGAATGCGCCCATGCGAGAACTTTCGGCATCCGTCATTATTCCCGCACGCAATGAACGAGGCAATATCCGCAATGCCCTCATACGATTACCCAAATTTTGCGAGGATCTTGAGATCATCTTCGTAGAAGGGCATAGTAGTGATAATACCTTAGAAGAAATCTGCACGGTGATTGCTGAAAACCCTTCTCAAGACATTAAAGTTCTAGTACAAGATGGAAAAGGGAAAGGGGATGCTGTACGAAAAGGCTTTCAACATGCGCGAGGCGATGTGCTTTTTATTCTGGATGCCGACCTCACCACACCCCCTGAAAGCATGCCAAAGTTTTATCGCGCCATTTGTTCTGGACAGGGCGAATTCGTCAACGGCACACGATTAGTTTACCCCATGGAAGATGAAGCTATGCGATTTCTCAATCATATCGCTAACTATATGTTCTCCGTTATTTTCTCGTGGTTATTAAATCAGAGAATCACCGATACACTTTGTGGAACGAAAGTCCTCCTGAGAAGGCATTATGAAGAAATTGCCCGCAATCGAGATTATTTCGGTGAATTCGATCCCTTTGGTGATTTTGACTTGCTATTTGGGGCGTCAAAGCAAAATTTGAAGTTTGTCGAAATTCCTGTTCGCTATGAAAGTCGTCGTTACGGTGAAACGCAAATATCACGTTTTCAGAACGGTTTGTCATTGATGCAGATGGTTGTCTTTGCGTTTCGTCGATTAAAGGCAATATGAACCTCTCATCAACAGCCGTCGATCGTGTTCCTGTATTCAAAGAAGCCTGGGAAGAAAAAGCGGCGCTGCGAGAGATTTATCTTGACTACTATCAGCGCATTAAAGCAGAGCTGATCCCCGGCCTCACCCTTGAGGTGGGGAGTGGGTGTGGTAGCTTTAAAGACGAGTTGGGCGATGTCATTACTACGGACATTGTTGGCTCTTCATGGATTGATAGCGTTGCCGACGCCCAAGCGTTACCCCTTAAAGCAGGCACGCTTTTTAACATTATCATGGTTGACGTGCTACATCATTTGGGCAACCCGCTTGCTTTTCTTAAAGAGGCGGCACGGGTGTTATCGACAGGAGGGAAATTGATACTTCTGGAGCCTGCGATCACGCCCATTAGTTTATTTTTTTATCATTTTTTTCATCCAGAACGAGTTGATTTCTCCTACCAACCTCATCATGACTTTCGTCCTGCGAAAAGTGATGATCCTTTTGACGGGAATCAGGCGATTCCAACTTTGTTATTTGGTAAATACCAATCGTTTCTCGCGAATTCGTTGCCCGAGTTTCAGTTAAAGAAGAAAGAACGTTTGAGTTTTGTCGCTTATCCCTTATCTGGAGGTTATCGACCTTGGAGTCTGGTTCCAGCAAAGCTAGTCAAACCTATACTGAAAGTCGAACGTAAACTCGAGAAAGTGTTAGGCCCAGTATCTGCATTTAGACTGCTCATTGTCTTATCACGGTCCTGATAAGTCCGCTTTAAGCCCTCATCGTCCTTGTACGGTCCATGCTGTCTCCCCCCTTCTTAGATCCGGAGCTGTCCCCTACCTTAAGAAACGTTCTCTTCCCGCCGAAATAGTCTCTAATAATCCAAAACAATCTATCCATTTGTGAATCACCCATTCCTGTAAGACCAAAATCATTAACACAATATTTTGGAAAATTATTGATAAAGGAAAAAGATTCCAGTGCTAACTGAAACGATTGAACCTAAGCTTGATCAAGTTACTCAGAAAATCATCCCGCAAAGGGAAGGGAAATATCTGTTTCATCCCATCGTTGATTTTTTGTGTCTGGGCGGAGGATCGCTCCTGCTATTTTGCTTGCTTGCTATTTTCATTCCTTTAGAAGCCGCAACTCCAGCTGCCTCTGTCATTGGGTTGGGGCTTGCAAATTTGATTAACCATCCACATTTCGCGCATTCCTATCAAATTTTCTATCAGAATTATTGGCAAAAAATCAGCAAATCAAACCCGTCCAAGAGTTTACGGGTTCGATACGTCGTTGCAGGCCTTATTATCCCTACGGCTTTAGTTGGATTTTTCAGCACAAGTATTGGGATGAATGATGCACGAATGCTTAGTTACGGAGCGAACATCATGCTCTTTTTTGTGGGTTGGCACTACGTCAAACAAGGGTATGGCATGTTAATTGTCGATTCAGTTTTAAAACGGAAATTCTTCGCTGATTGGGAAAAGAAAATCTTATTGGTCAATGCCTACACATGCTGGATATTTTTCTGGCTACTAACAAATTGGACAATTTCGGAGCAAAATATTTTGGGCCTGAAGTCTTTTACCTTCGCCATTCCAATTTGGGCTTTATATTCTGGTGCCATAGTCGCAATGGTTACCACAGGCCTTACATTGTCCATGTTGTGTAGGAAACGGCTAATTGGGGGCAATCAGTTGCCCTTCAATGGCCTCGTCGCGTATTTCACATCACTTTATATTTGGATGGCTCTTAGACTTGACCCATTCTTTTTGTTTTTGGTGCCCGTCTTTCATTCTTTGCAATACCTCGTGGTCGTTTGGCGCTACCAATACAACAAAACCAGCTGTTCAAAGTTGGAAAATTCAGGACCGGAAGCAGATAGTGACGACCCGTCCTCAATAACCCTCTGGAGATTTGTACGTTTCGTTGCCTTAGGGATAGGCCTTGGATACCTAGGGTTTTGGGCTGCTCCCCAGTTTTTCGATTCAACAATACACTATAACCGCACAGAATTTGGGGCCACCATGTTCATGTTTATTTTTTGGATTTTCATCAATATCCATCATTATTTTATTGATAATGTTATTTGGAGAAGAGAGAATCCAGACACCCGCCGATTTCTATTTGGCTCTTCATAACATCATTTTTTCTCACTAGTCTGTCTATAGTGCACCAACCCTTTCTAGCAAGTATTAGATGCTTCCCAAATCATCCCTTTATCCATTACCAGGCGAGAATCAACGAAAGACTCTCTCATTCAAGTCAGAACAAGCTGCACTATTATAAAAAATTGCTGAAGAGATTAAGAAGGGTTTTGGAGGAGGGCGTTGACTTCTTGTAGGCGGCCATGGGCTTTGATGGCTTCGGAACTTTGCGGATGAGTACGTACGAGTTGTTGAAAAACTGAACGAGCTATGGAAGGATGTTGTAGCTCAAGATGGGAATACCCGATTTTGAGGAGAGAGGCGGGCACTTTGTTGCTGGACGGGAAAAAGGTAAATACTCGTTCATATTCATCAATGGCTTCTCGAAAACGCCGCTGCCCATAAAAACATTCCCCTAACCAATATTGGCTATTCCCCGCCAGCCTGGAGTCGGGAAAAGTGCGGAGAAAACTTGAAAAGCTTTTGGCAGCTCCATCATAATTTTTTGCCCGCAACAAGTTGAAGGCCTTTTGATAGGCTACCTGCTCCTCCTGGACACCTCTCTGGATAGGAGAAGTCGGCACCACACCTAGTGGGGGTTGAGGCGCAATGGCCATTCCCGCCCGCGAAACCACTTTCTTCGAAGAGCGAATCGATTGAGGAGATATCTCCTGATTTCGGTTTAAAGAAGACCGCCCTCCTACGGGAGAAAGAGATTGATTGGGCTTCCGAGTTTGAAGTGGCAATGGAGAAGCTAAAGATACCTGAGTGGATAAAGATTCTTCCGAGCTCGTTCGATGAGAAATTCGAGAACGCTCTTGCTCGTAGGCATCTAACCGTCCACTAAACGTGGTACTAATCTGCTCCATCGTCCCAATGACAGATTGGATTTGTCGTCGAACATCCTTTACGTCCGTTTGGACTTGTTGATACTGTGTTTCTTGTTGTTGCCCAATCCCGTCAGCATGCTGGCTCAAGGTTGCAATCTGTTGTTCCTGCTGGGCAACACTCTGTCGAAGCGCAGTTAAGACCTGTTGATAGTCTACCATTGAGGTACGAAATTCCCCCAGTTTCCCTCCTTGATCCGTCAGAAGTTGTTCCTCCGTACTGACCTGCCTCTGCAGTTCATGCACAAGAGGTTCAAGCGTATCGTGTGATTGCTGAACTGTTGTTTCTACTGTCTGTACTTTCGTATCGAGCATGGCCAATTGTTCATTCAATGCTTCCACAAAATGTTGATTTTGCTCGATCGCTCCACGCACTTCTGATAAATCTGTATCCTTCAAAGTCGCGACCTGATCCATGACTTCCGCACGAGCATGCAAGAGTTCTTTAATTTCCTCTCGCTGACCCGCGATCAGGCTATTGGCTTTCTTTAGCGCCGCGTTAGCACTGGTCACGGCCTGTTGAAGCGAGGTTTTACTTTTGTCGAGTTGATTGATCTTAGCGTCCAACTCACGCTTAATTCGCACGACATCAGCCTGCTGTGCCACACACCCCATAACCAGCATACCAAGGCTGAGAATGATCACGCCTGCACAACATCGCCAAAAAACTGACCCAGCTTGTGTCATAAAGATGTTATCGCCCTTTGACATTCCAATAGATCCCAAATGAAATACATTGATTCAACAGGCCTTTCCTCATTACCGCATAGCCGTGGATGCGAGGGTAATCTCCAGAACCAAGTGAGCCCGTCGATTTTTTTGATAGCATGGTTCCGTCGGATCCCAACAGGCTGGATTCTCTTTACCAAACGACATGACCTGCAATCGTTCATCCGATACGCCTAACCTGGTGAGATAGTTTTTTGTTCGAATCGCTCGTTTCTCACCCAACACATGGTTGTAGGAGGACGTGCCACGGTCATCACAATGGCCTTCGATCGTCACGACGGCATCAGGGTTGGCTGTCAACCATTCAGCATTCGCCATCAAAATGATTTTGGCCTGTTCACTCAATTGAATACTGTTAAATTCAAAATGAACATCTTCCAACCCACTCTGCGCAGTGAACTGTTCAGCGCGAGTTCGATTGACCCAGTAATCGTTTGGTGAACCCGTTCCCAGGCTATCGTTGCCAACCTGCGGGTCCATTTGACTCAACGCTTCTTCCTCCAGCAGATCGGTAAATGTGCCCGATTCATCAGGAAAATAGCCTTCACCCCCCACTATCTTTCCAGACTGACCATTCGTCGGTGAGAGTTCTGCCCCGGTTGGCTGCAGCGCCACCATCTGAGCCTTATCAAATTTTTTCGAATGGCTCTTACTCCCATGCAAGGTACGATGGCCACACCCCATAGCCAGCAGGACCATTACCAACACGAGACCCCAAGCAAGTCTTCTCATTTGTAAGCGAAACATCATGGATCAACACTCCTTTTTCCCTAACAAACGAATTCTCTTAAACCATTAGCCAGCGCTCAGTATCTCTCTTCCCTGTACAGAAGCAAAAATAAGGCCAGAAGGTTCTTCCGCTAGGTTTCACTCCGAAAAGGCCTCAACAGCACGAAGAAAAAGTGCCAGGTATTCTTTGTGAAATACGATGTGGGTTTTAATGTCAAGTTCAAACAAATCATGAGTTGTCCTGCACAGTTATGATTTTTCCATCTTCGCCATCAATAGAAAAATCCTGAGAGAGAGTACCAGATGTTCAACGTACTGATACCCATTGGATCAGGAATATTGGAGGAAACAGCTTACTCATCGTATCTCGTACGAAGCCAGAAAGCCACGCAGCTTTTACTCAACAATCGTGGCTTTTCCTCAACGAAAGAAAAACAACAAGGGGATAAACAAGAAGCGTGTGATCGGATGCGTCAAAAACGCATGATAAGAGGAAGTCAGAGAGCGGGAAGAAAATTCCTATTCAATATTCCATTCTGGAGTCGCAAAATACCAGCGCTGTCCGCCAAAGTCTTTAGCTTGATACATGGCCTGATCGGCAATAGCCAAAAGACGCCTTGGGTCGGATGAATCTTTCGGAGAGACCGCAATACCAATGCTCGTCTGTACAGAGATATCGTCCTCTCCCAAACGGATATGAGGAGTCAGGCAGCCAACGATTTTTTGCGCGACCTGCCGAATGTCCTGAATCCGATCAAGGCCCTGTAGAATAATCGTAAATTCATCCCCACTTAAGCGTGAAACCGTATCTGTGGTTCGAACACACGTCACTAGCCGCTTAGCTACTACCCGCAATAATCGATCTCCAATTTGATGCCCATACTGATCGTTGATGGATTTAAAATTATCCAAATCCAAAAACAGGAGCGCAAGTAAAGTGCCATCACGTCTAGCTTGTGCCAAGGCCAACTGTAAACGATCTTCAAACATGATCCGATTCGGCAAATCCGTTAAGGCATCATGGTACGCTTGATGTTTCATTTGCATCTCGGACACAGCTCGAGCAGTCACATCATGTAAGATCACGACAAAATGTGTGGTCTTACCCTCTGCATCTACCAATGGAGTCAACACCTGTTCAAGCACGAGTGATTCGCCATTACTCCCTTTTTCCATGATTTCGGTTTTCACACAGCCTATCCCCTTGAAGGGTAATTCGAGTGTTGACATCGAATCCAAAAGTTGCGCATGGGGGAACGAACGCAACGGCGACCCTAACACCTGACAAGGTGTCGCACCCAACAACTTCGAAAATGCCTGATTGATCCATGCCAAACGCCCTCGTGGATCAGTGACACACACAGCATCATGGACCGACCCGAGGACAGCACTATGAAGACGTAATTGCTCCATCTCCATACCACGAGCGATCACACCCTCGATCTGATGCCTCAGAGCTGTCAACCATCTGCGAACAGAAAGGTCAAACGCCTTGCTCTTCGTCGAGCACACCACTAAAAGACCTGAAAGATCACCTTGTCCTAAAGGTAAACAATAAGCTTCTTGAAGATGAAAAGCCGATGGAAACCAAGAAAATTCACCAGTATGTGGAGTTTCACAAGATACCAAAGAACCTTCAGTCGCCACACAAGCCTGCGTCAACTCATCCTGGCGGGAAATTGATGACCACCAGCGCTGCCCCTGTGTCTCCCAATCGAAGCCGGGCGCCGACGCTTGTGCCCGCAATTGAATCTGTTGCCCATTTTGTACCGTGGCCATCCACACAAAGGGATATCCGAACCGTTGCACGAACCCTTCACAAATTCGCTTAAAACAACAATCAAGACTTTGTCCATTCAAGAGTTCCGTCTCAAGACCCTCCACTAAGGTAGCAAAGGGATAGGAAAGAGGAGAATCGTGATGCTTGCGCAGTTCCCAGTGCCATGTGATCACCTGCTTCGATTGATCCAACATTGGCACAACAGAACACATCATCTTTTGCAAGGAATCTCCTGATTGGGTCATGTTCACAACCCACGTCACAGAGCCCTTGGGTGATTCAACAGACTTCAGTTGCTGCCGAATCAAGCGCCACTCCTCATATGGAATCCATTCAGCTAATGATACCGTTCCAATGTTGTTCACATCCATGTCCAATGCATCAACAGCAGCAGCATTGGCCATCAAGACCACACCATCACAAGAGGTCATCAAATAAATGGGGCCTTGAGGAAGATGAACAACACTTGGGGTTGAAACAGAAGAAGATGGAGCATCACCTCTAAGCACTTGTTCATCGGAACGACCAGATTCTGTTGATTCGGCAACTATATGTTGAAGACGATTAGTTAATCGTTGAAGGGCCTGACTTAACTCTTGTTCTTGCACAGAATCTAGATCACTCGACTCGGTATGAAGATCTCGTAAAGATTGTTCGAGTAATTGTTGGAGTCGATGAAAGGTCGCCACGGGCTTCGTTACCTCGGAGGGAGGAGCAGGAAAAATGTCTGAGAGACCTGAAAACCGAACGCTCAATTTCATTATCCTTTGCTAAAACTCATTGAAACGCAACCCATCAAAAGGAGGATACCCATCTCACATTCTCAGCAAGTCGAAGAGTGCCCCTAAAGTTTCGATCCTAGGTATGGTACCACTCCAAAGGAAAAGTATCATCCTGCCAATCGAGGGGCAAGTGCAATCAAGCCAGTATCTACATCTTGCTGCGCTTGGGTATAGCGCTCCACCGTCCCAATATCCGACCAATAACCGTCATGAACACACCCCAACAGGCGGGAACCACCAGCAAGTGCCCGGGTATAGGAATCTATGATAGAAAAGGGCCTTCCGATAGGAGCATCGTCCAAGATAGAAGGATGAAGAATATGCACTCCAGCAAACATCCTGGAAGTCACCGCAGCCTCTGAAAAGCTCTCCGCAATACCTTTCCCATTTATCCTCAAAATATAATCACGGAAATCCGTCTCGACTGGCCCCCACTGCGCAGCCTGGGGGTCATCGCGTAAGACCAACGTGGCAACTCCACCATGAGAATGATGAAAATCTAGAAAATCCTGCAGGTTCAAATCAATCAAGGTATCACCGTTCATCACGAAAAACGGTTGCCCTTCAAAAAACCCTTCAACCGCTTTTAAGCCACCACCAGTGCCCAACAACTCCGATTCATGCGAATAAGAAATCTGCATATCCCAACGTGATCCATCACCCAACGCTTCTTCAATTAACGACCCCAGATAATGTAAATTAATCATGACGTCGCGAATCCCCCCTGCACGCAGCAAGAGGAGGTTCCACACAATTAAAGGCGTTCCTCCAACTGGCAATAAAGGTTTAGGAGTCGTTTCCGTTAACGGCCTGAGGCGTGTGCCCAACCCAGCTGCCAAAATCATCGCTTTCATGGAATGCCAGTCGAGTATTGTTTAAACTCCGTGCATCTGCACAACAGTTGGGATTATTCAAAAAAGTCTGCCCAACAAGGCGGCAGCCTTTTTGACACGCGGAGCGTACAACCGGTACGTGAACACGGAAAAATGGCGAGATCGCCGTTGGCGGCTTTTTTCAACAATTCCATTATTGCCATTCAGGAACGTAGGGAGAGAGATGTGTTAACAATCGATGAAGTTGGGGGTATTTGGTTAAATTCGCATGAACATTCTCTAAAGTTCGAGGAATCGAAGCTAAAAAATTTGGATTCCCTTTCACGTGATCAATATACACAAAACGTCCGGCAGCCTTCAGATTGCGTTGAATGCTGGTGAAATCAAACAGGCGGCGAAATGTGTTCTGATCATCTAAATGCATCGTAGTATATTGCGATTGAGGAAGCGCCTGACACATCTTCTCTAGATAATAAGCGATCAACTCGTCAATTAATGGTTCATCCAACGCAATGTAGGAATCGCGAAGAAGGGAAGCCAGATCATAGGTAGCCGGCCCCAGTAACGCATCTTGAAAATCAATCACGCCCAGCCGTTCACCATCCACCATCAAATTGCGGGAATGATAATCTCGATGCGTAAACACCATCGGTTGTTCAGACAACCATGTGGCGATCTTTTTAAATTCCTCTTGAATAGGCAAACTATCTTCTGAGCACAGAGGCTTGCCTTGGCGGGCCACCACCCCATATTCCAAGAAATGATCAAATTCCCACACATACAATGGCACATCAAAAGAACGGGTCAAGGCTAGGCAAGAATCCTTGGAAGGAACAGAAGCGTGCACATGAATCCGGACAAGCACATCAATCGCCTGTCGATAGAGCATCTCAATAGTCGCAGCAGAGCTCCCTTGACAGGCCTGAGCCAAGGTCACATCACCAAAATCTTCAAGGAATAACAGGCCCGCGAGTTCATCGAAATAATGTAAGAGAGGAACAGACACACCTACGGCCTGAAGATGATTCAACACATTGAGAAACGGTAGCTCCGAAATCCCTACCTCTTTCCCACTTACTGCTTCTTCTGAAGCTTTAAATCCCTCAGCATCGGCCAACTGCATAAGGATTAATGACTCGACTGGCCCGCCGGAAAGATGAAGTCGAAAATACCGTCGGTTGGAGGCATCCCCGGCCAACGGCACACAGTGGTCAAGCCTAGCTGAAAACGGAAGAGCACTGTGAAGCGTAGAAGAGAGACCTGGAACGTCCAGTGAGGATGCAGAAGAAGAATTCTGAATTCCCATTCTTGGCGATTATACGATCAACCTAACTTCTTGTCTATTATAGGGGTCAGACTCAAAATATGACGGCAAACATACCTTACAAAAAAATTATTATCGATTAAAATTCGAGTTTGTTCTCTAAAAATAAATAAAAAAGCGCCCCTGCTCAGATGAACAGGGGCGCTTCCCAATACTCTATAAGTTTTTTTTAATTTACTTCTTGGTCTTCCAGCGCCAGAAACCCAAACCAGCTAAACCCGAACCCATCAGGAATAGGGTACCCGGCTCAGGGGTCGACTGAGTTGGTGTACCATCGCTGCCAGCGTAATGACTCAATCTACCAATATTACAGTTATTACAGGTAGGACTACCTGATAAACCCTGTACTTGCGAGTTCGACCATACGAGCTTATCTAATTCCCCAACATTTTCGAATACAAAGGTATCCGCTGTGGCACTAGTACCACCCGTTCCAAATTTCAACAAGAAAAATCCTGGAGTATTTGGGGATACGTCAAGATACCATGAGTCAGGCCCATTAGAAATGGCGCTGAACGTGGATTCCTTGAAATCTAGCGTCAGAGTGGGGTCGTTCGCGAGACTTTGAATTAAAGCAAGCTCTGCTGCATCTCCTGAATTTGAGAGGTTAGCTTCACCAAGTTTAGTGTCAATCACAAAAGCATTGGCAGCAGATATACTCAGTGCCGTCGCAAAAAATGATCCAAATACCATAATCAAAAATTTATTTTTCATTGTTCTCGCTCCCTTTATAAATATTATTAAAATTTGAATAAATTAGATAAAATTTCTAATAATCCTATAATATAAATCTTTTATACCAGCAAACTTCATTCCAAAATAAAAAATATTTGTAACATATTGAAAAAATTATGATTTAGCTCAACTATAAACTATGATACATAGATTTTACGTAAATATTTCCGACTGTTAATACGAAAAAATACGTGTTTCTTCGTAAGAAAATTCAAACATTTGCTAAAATTTTCCTATCATTACAACACTTTATGAAATAGTAAAAAATTGAAACTATCATCAACTCTAACCAAAACGACGTAAAAGGCTTAAACTGAGAATGGATTATATAAGGTTTCTCCTCCAAAATTGCAGAAAATCGTAAAATCATACGACGTTTTCCATCTGCTATTATTTTAAGGCTGTAACTGCCTTGCTTGACGCCCTCTCAATCACCCTCTCCTTTTCCTAATTTCTACTCTTACTCTCGGCTATGCACCAATAATACAAAAGCCAAGGGCCAATTCCAGTAAATTTCCATCCCAAGCTTTATCCGTCAGCTTTTCGTAGCCCTAACATACTGTCCCCTATGAAGATGCGTCTATTGCTAACGAAGAAAAGGAATCTTTCAACCGGCTCAACCATACACAAAGTTAAAGATCTGAGAAATTTTGACGAAACATTATCAGAAGAGAGAAAAAGGGAAAGAAAACCTGACAACCACCTACAACCCTTATAGGTGCGCTTATGGAAATCAACAATCTTCCTCCCCCATCAACAATCGCCCCACTTCGTGCGCCTTCGGCTGTGGATGATGGCGATGCTGGACCAAATAGTCCGTATTATCGTCGGCGCCAGAAGAAACAGCAGGCTCGGAAAGAAGAGGAGCCAGGGGACACGGCTCCTAGTTTAGAGGGCTCAACTTTGCATATTGATATTCGCGTATAGGGTGTAAGCCTGCTCCATGATTTCAGCTCTGACCGATTCATTTCTCGAATTTTGCATGAAGCCAATGTCCGTGGTCGTGGTTTCCGATAGTTTACAGACTGACCAAATCTTCGTCTTATTGATCTAAGAATTATTTTTGAGAAAGTAGGGTGACTTTTTGAACACCTATTCAATATCTAGATGGACATGAAAAAATTTACCGCTACATATAGTATTCCAACCATATCTTGGGTATATTGAAGCTGGCACCTCCTCCTAACAATGCAATCATAAAGGAGTTTCATGAGTTATACCAATATTGGTGACTACGGAATTATTGGAGATTTACATACGGTCGCCCTGGTCAGCATCGATGGATCAATCGACTGGTGCTGTCTTCCTCGATTTGATTCCCCAAGCATATTCGGATCCATCCTCGACGACAAAATTGGCGGCCATTTTAAAATTGCCCCTGTCCAAAAAGGCAATACCCGACAAATGTATTTGCCGGAAACTAATATTCTTCTCACCCGTTTTCTCCAACATGATGGTGTTGGCGAACTCACCGACTTTATGCCCGTAGAATCGGATGAAGCGGGCTACCGCCCACGCCGCCACCAAATCATTCGCATGCTCACGGTTGTTCGCGGCACGGTCAACTTTCGCCTAGAATGTTCACCAGGATTTAATTTTGGACGGGATGCGCATGAGATCGATAGACAACCCAAAGGGATCATCTTCCAATCCGGTGACCAATCCGTCGGCTTGGTCAGCCCCATCCCCCTCCAAACACGCGAAGGTGTGGCTTTTCAAGAATTTTCCCTACAACAGGGCGAGAGCCTTACGTTCTTTTTAGAATATTTGGAAACCAGAAATGGGACGCCTCTGTTATCAACCCCTGAATCTGGCGAAGAAGCCTTTCGCAATACTTCAGCCTTCTGGCAACGCTGGCTTTCGCAATGCCAATACGATGGCCGATGGCGAGAGGTCGTTCACCGTTCGGCCTTGACTCTTAAATTGCTGACCTACGCACCAACCGGCGCCATTGTCGCCGCACCCACCACGAGTTTACCTGAACATATTGGTGGCCCACGCAATTGGGATTATCGCTATACCTGGATTCGTGATTCGGCCTTCGCGCTTTATGGCCTCTTGCGTTTAGGGTTTACAGTGGAAGCTGGTCGATTTATGGAATGGATCAACGCTCGCTGTCATGACCTGAACCCTGATGGCTCCATTCAACTCATGTATGGCATTGATGGCCGTCGCGAATTAAATGAAGAAGAACTCTCTCATCTGGATGGACACCGCAGTTCACGCCCAGTTCGCATTGGGAACGGCGCCGCTTCGCAATTGCAAATGGATATGTATGGGGCGCTGATGGACGCCGTGTATCTCTACAATAAGCATGGGGCTTCGATTTCCTATGATCTTTGGGTCAATCTCTGTCGGCTGTTAGATTTTGTCTGTGAAAACTGGGAACAGCCCGATGAGGGTATTTGGGAAGTTCGCGGCGGGCGCCAACATTTTGTCTATTCGAAAGTGATGTGTTGGGTCGCCTTGGACCGTGGGATTCGTCTAGCAGATCAACGCGGGTTTCCCGGCAACCGTGCTCGCTGGATGACCGAGCGCGACCGCATCTATCGCGAGATTATGGATCGCGGGTGGAATCCCAAAGTCGGCGCCTTCGTTCAAACCTACGACAGCGAAGCTCTGGATGCCGCCAATCTAATCATGCCGCTGGTCTTCTTTGTCTCTCCCACTGATCCGCGGATGCTCTCGACCCTCGATCGCACGTTGGAACAATTGGCACTGGGCAGCTTGGTCTATCGGTACGATACCAGCACCGCTGCTGCCGATGGCTTGGAGGGCGAAGAAGGCACCTTTAGTATGTGTACCTTTTGGTTAGTCGAGGCCCTCACCAAAGCTGGTCGATTGACAGAGGCGAGACTGATCTTCGAAAAAATGTTAAGCTACGCCAATCATCTTCGTTTATATGCCGAGGAGGTTTCGCATTCCGGTGAGCAACTGGGCAATTTCCCTCAGGCGTTTACTCATTTTGGGCTCATCACTGCAGCCTGTAATTTAGACCTGGCTCTGAATACCAAACGAGCTGCCCATACTGTGGCACGCCGGAATCGCCCATCATCCTATTCATCAATCTGATCACTAACTGTTCAGAGGCCTATAAAGACGATTACGTGTTCTAACCCAAGGAGGGGCGTGATGGACATTGGATTTATTGGACTCGGCAAAATGGGCATGAATATGGTCACGCGCCTGAGCCAAGGCGGGCATCGCGTCGTTGCCTATGACCGCGCTTCCGACCTCATCGCACAAGCCGAATCGAAAGGCGCCACTGGCGCCACTTCACTCGAAGATCTTATTTCCAAACTCCCGAAACCCAGAGCCGTTTGGGTCATGGTGCCTTCAGGCAATCCTACCGAAGAAACCATACGGCACCTCGGTACGATCCTGGAAAAAGATGACATCGTTATTGACGGAGGCAATACCAAATTTCACGATGATGTCCGCCGCGCAGCGGACCTTCAAAAACGTAGTATTCATTATGTTGATGCTGGAACCAGCGGCGGTATTTGGGGCCTGCAAATAGGCTATTGTTTGATGGTGGGGGGAGAGAAAGGTCCCGTCACTCGCTTAGCGCCCATCTTCACCACACTTGCCCCTGAAAACGGCTGGTCTCATGTCGGCGGCCATGGCGCTGGGCATTATGTCAAGATGGTTCACAATGGGATTGAGTACAGCATGATGCAAGGTTATGCCGAGGGCTTTGAACTGATGTCAAAAAGCGAGTACAACTTAGATTTAGGCAACATTGCCGACCTGTGGATGCATGGCAGCGTGGTTCGTTCGTGGCTCTTGGAATTAGCGGCAGGAGCGCTGAAAGACGACCCCAAGTTAGACGCATTGAAGGGATATGTGCAGGATTCAGGAGAAGGTCGGTGGATGTTGATGGATGCCTTGGATAAGGACGTACCCGTCCCCACGCTCTCCACCGCGTTGTTCACCCGATTCCGTTCACGCCAAGAAGAATCATTTGCGGAAAAAATGCTGGCCGCCCTCCGCAATGCGTTTGGCGGTCATAGTGTCAAACGGTGACGGCCTGTTAGCTGAATTGGAAGCTCCCGATGACCTCCAGTAGCCCCTCAAACCCATCCAGTCCTTCAGGCAAAGCGCCTCGGACGACGATCACTCAACCCTGCACAGTTGTCATCTTCGGCGCTTCGGGTGATCTCACTCGTCGCAAACTCCTACCGGCCTTGTACAACTTGATGCTCGATGGGCTGTTACCTGAGAATTTTGCCGTCTTGGGATTGGGCCGCAAAGCCCTGTCTGACGAAAATTTCCGTGCGATCGCACGCGACGGAATCGAACAGTTTTCGCGGCAAACATTCCAATCTGAAAAATGGGAAAACTTTCACAGCCGTCTTTTTTATTGTGCTGGAGACATCAAAGCTTCGGAATATTATGGCACCATTCGGGATCGACTGAAGGACATCGAAACGCCACTCAACTTACCTGGCAATCGCCTATTTTACTTGGCGGTTCCTCCCAGTTCTTTTGCGCCGGCCTGTGAAGGTTTACATCAGGTTGGGCTGGTGTCTCACGTTGATGTTTCAGATATCTATTCGCGAGTGATTGTCGAGAAACCCATCGGGCATGATTTGTCCTCTGCCCAAACCATCAATACCGCCATAGGGAACGTGTTTGATGAATCACAAATTTATCGCATCGACCATTATCTCGGAAAAGAAACCGTCCAAAACATCATGGTCATGCGGTTTGCGAATTCCATTTTCGAACCGATTTGGAACCATAAATATATCGATCATGTGCAACTCACCGTGAGCGAAGCCGTGACCCTGGGTAGCCGGGCGGCCTATTATGAAGGCGCTGGTGCACTTCGAGATATGATACAGAATCATATTTTGCAATTGCTCTGTCTCATCGCCATGGAGCCACCCTATTCGCTTGATCCGGATGTCGTACGCAATGCCCGAATGGATGTCCTACGTGGCTTACGACCCATCCGTGGGAAAGAAGTCGAAGAGATGACGGTACGAGCGCAATATGCCCATGGCACCATCAATGGCCAAGAGGTTCCAGGCTATCGGCGAGAGGAAGGCGTGGAACCTGATTCCACCACCGAAACCTATGTGGCGTTAAAGGTCTTTGTCGAAAATTGGCGGTGGGCAGGCGTGCCCTTTTATGTGCGTACCGGGAAAGCAATGACCAAACGGGCATCGGAAATCGCGGTTCAGTTTAAAGAAATTCCTCAAATATTATTCAATGCGAATCCCGATATTCCACAGGCTCCGAATGTTCTGAAGTTGCGAATTCAACCGGAAGAAGGCTTGTCATTGCGGGTTATTTCGAAAGTTCCTGGCAGCAAAGCGAACACCCACCCTGTGGAAATGGATTTTCGATATGGCGATGCGTTCGACGCCCCGTCTCCAGAAGCCTACGAACGCCTCCTGTTGGACGTGATGACCGGCGACACCTCACTCTTTATGCGCCGAGATGCCGTGGAAGCGTCATGGGCTTGGGTGACGGATATTATCGAAGGCTGGGCCACACACGGACACAAGTGGTTGCCTGAGTATCAGGCTGGAACCTGGGGACCTGTTGAAGCCGACCGCCTTATTCAGACCGACGGCCACCATTGGCGAGAAGTGTAAGTCGCTTCTCTTCTGCCTCGTTCACCATTCCGGTGCTAAACGCTTTTCCTCGTTCAACTTCCAGCCTGTTATCCAACTCCCACGATTCATTCGCAGAAAGTACGACCTCTAACGAGTGGGGACGCAGAGGGCCGACTCGATAGCCTGCTCAAGACGAGTCAGGCCCTTGAGCACGTCGGAGCCTACATGCACACGAATCACGCGTCGCCCTTTTGCTGTCAGACTTTGTAAGTCACCTAAGGCTTGCGCGGCTTTGAGGACACCAAAGGTATAGGGTTCATCTGGAATGGCCAGATCTTCGGCATCATCACAGGTGACTTGAATAAAGACACCAGAGTTAGGACCGCCTTTATGCAGTTGCCCCGTGGAATGGAGGAAGCGCGGCCCATAACCTAACGTGGTGGCAACCTGTTTCGTTTCACGAATTTTTGTACGTATACGGTCAAAGATGGCATGAACCTCATCGGTTCGTTCCACATAGACATTCATCGCAAAGTAATCTCCGGACTGGAGACGTGTAACATGCGCGGCCACGAGGTCGCTTAATGTTGAGCTTCCATTGAGTGCCTTCTCATTCGCCTCATCGGCAAAAACCTGAACATCCCCATCAACGACGAAAGGCGTCGATTCGGAAAGCTTTCCTTCTTTTTTGAATGTTTCGAGAAAAGCCTTCGTATAGTCTTTACTTTCTTGCACGTTGGGCTGATCGAAAGCATTGATGCCTAACATGGCTCCCGCCACAGCCGTCGCCATCTCCCATAAGAAAAATTCCTGCCCGAGATTGTGTAAATCGGCAACATCGATTCGAATGACTGGATGGCCAGCTTGTTCCAACGCCTTCACACTGGCTTCTTGCTCAGGATCGATTCCCTGCTCATAGCGCAGGTAGACAAAGACCCGATCTGAACCATAAATCTCTGGCGCACCTACAAATTCTCCTTCGACAGGAATAATGCCTTTGCCTTCCTTGCCTGTACTTTCTGCGACCAACTGCTCCAACCATGCACCCAGATCCCAAAACGCGGGTGAAGTCACAAAGGTTAATTTGTCTCGACCAGATTTCGCCAACGTTCCCAACACTGTGCCAAGTACCACTCCGGGATTGTCCTGGGCCGGGACCGAGGCCTCACACGAATGTCTCATGCGTTCCGCCTGATGGAGGAAATGTTCAACATTCAATCCCATCAAAGCTGCTGGCACAATTCCGAAATTGGAGAGAGCAGAATAGCGCCCGCCGATTTCTGGCACACCTGGCAGGATATGTCTGAATTTCAATGTAGTTGCCACTCCTTCCAACAATGATCCCGGATCGGTAATGGCCACGAAATGGTCTCCGGCCGTCTCCCCGACTACCTTGCTCATACGCTCAAAGAAATATTTCTGGAACACAAGGGGTTCCGTGGTTGAACCAGATTTACTCGCGACAATACAAACTGTTTTCGATAAATCCACATGCTGTTCGAAGAACCGAACCTGAGAAGGCACCGTACTATCCAACACATGCAGTTCTGGATATCCAGCAATCACTCCATACGTCATCCGCAACACTTCTGGGCACAGGCTACTCCCTCCCATTCCCAAAAGAAGGATATGCTTAAACCCTGCCTCTTTAATGTCTTTTGCCACGGCTTGGAGTCTGGCCATATGAGGCAATTGCTCTTGAGAAATGGTCAGCCATCCCAATGCGTTGCGGATAATCTTCTGATGCTCTGGGTTTTGATGCCACACGGTGGGGTCTTTTGCCCATATCCGGCGAACAAGATTCTTGTCATGTGCCTCTGTCAGCATTTCATCAACTTGACTCTGTACAGTTCCAATTGAATAGGTGACCCGATCCAGTTGGGTTCCGAGCACTTCCGAACGTTTGCGACTAATCACCCCCATCAATTGATCAAAGGCATCCACAAATAACTTCGCCCCATCCCGCAAAAGGGTGTCGGTGACCTCCTTCATAGAAATTTCCACATCAGCCAACTGTTGCATGGTGACTTTGGCCTCCTCCACCCCTTCTAGGATCATGTTCTTCACCGTGCCATGGTCCCGAAAGGCTGCAAACGTGGCTTCGGGCATCGTATTGACGGTGTCTGGCCCAATAAGTTGATCCACATACAAGGTATCCGGATAGTTCGGGTTTTTAGTTCCCGTACTAGCCCACAAGACCCGCTGGACTTTGGCACCTTTCGCTTTCAATACCTGAAAATCCTTGCTCCCAAAAATTTCCTCAAATTTCTTATAGGCCAACTTGGCATTGGCAATGGCCACTTTGCCAAGAAGTCCCTCCATCAACCCACGTTGTCCAGCATTGGATTCGTTTTTGATTTTTGTTTCAAGCTGCTTATCAATAAGATTATCGATTCGGCTCACAAAGAAGCTGGCCACCGAAGCCACTTGTTCAACATCTCCTCCATTGGCAGCCAATCGCTCAAGCCCACGGATATATCGCCATGCCACTTGTTCATACATGTCCACACTGAACAACAACGTAACATTGATATTAATGCCGCGTGACAACAGTTCCTCAACAGCTGGCAGACCCTCAGACGTGCCCGGCACCTTAATCATGACATTGTTTCGTGCGACCGCTTTATGGAGACGAACCGCTTCATCAATGGTCGCCTGAGTATCAAAAGCCAAATCTGGCGAGACTTCTAAGCTGACATATCCATCGCGTCCTTTCGACGATTCATACACGGACTGCATCGCATCTGTCGCATCCTGAATATCTTTAATCGCGACTCGCTCATAGATCTCCTTCACGCCAATCAACTCAGACGCCGCTTGCTTGAGTGCCTCATCATAATCGGTACTCCCCGCGATAGCTTTTTCGAAAATGGCGGGGTTGGAGGTCATGCCCATCAGGCCGTCTTGATCGATCAAGGTTTTCAACTGACCAGAGGTAATCATCCCACGCCGAATATAGTCATACCAGGGGCTTTGTCCAGATTCACGAAGTTGCACGAGAGGATTCATGATCAAATCTCCTTATTCACCAAATAATTATTATCGTCGCGAAGCCGCCATCTGATTTTGTGATTGAGTAATCTGCGCTTTTGCTTGAGACACAACATGCTCCACCGTAAATCCAAATTTTTTCGCGAGTTCTTTGAGCGGGGCTGAAGCCCCGAATGATTGCATGCCAATCGGTTGTCCCTGTATGCCTACATACTTTCCCCAGCCAAACGTGGAGGCAAGTTCCACCGAAACACGCGCCGTGACCTCATCAGGAATAACTGATTGCTTATAGTCTTCGGATTGCCGTTCAAATAATTCCCAGGATGGCATACTCACCACGCGACTCTTCATTCCTTCAACTGCCAGTTGTTCATGTGCCTGAACGCAAAGTGCGACTTCACTCCCAGTCGCCAGTAACAACACGTCTGGCCGACCATCAGGAGAATCAGCCAAGACATAGGCGCCCTTCTCGACGCCAGTAGCAGACGCGTATTTTGTACGATCCAAGGTCGGGATGGCTTGCCGCGTTAATATTAACACCACTGGCTCATGCCGTAATTGCATGATCACTTTCCAGGATTCAACGATCTCGTTGGCATCACCGGGACGTAACACGATCAGTCCGGGAATAGCGCGAAGAGATGGAACCTGCTCAATAGGCTGATGCGTGGGGCCATCTTCTCCCACCCCAATGGAGTCATGAGTAAACACATGCAAGACAGGGATTTCCATAAGAGCTGAAAGGCGAATAGCCGGTCTGGCATAATCACTGAAAATGAGAAATCCCGAACCATAGGGCCTGACCTTGGACAAGGACAGCCCATTCAAAATAGCACCCATGGCATGTTCC
The DNA here is from genome assembly GCA_035593235.1 of Phascolosoma agassizii. Lineage (NCBI taxonomy): Eukaryota > Metazoa > Annelida > Sipuncula > Phascolosomatiformes > Phascolosomatidae > Phascolosoma > Phascolosoma agassizii. Next base: position 4,086 of record JAVJHY011363293.1, on the reverse strand, counting down.
CTAACGCCAAAGTGTACATTCCGCCCTGAGGGATTCTCACTGGTAAAATCGCCCGCACCCTTAAAGGTTAACCGCGTTTTGGTGGACGGCGCTAAATCCGCGGCACCACCTAACACCCAAGGCACATTTGTGGCCACGGCATTCAAGACCTTTGCTGAAGCTTCCCGACCAGCCAGGCCTTTTTCGTCTGATGGGAAAGCTGGCAAATTCTTATCCCATCCTTCCGGCAATTGCCGATGCTGCATCTTGTAGAGATGATCGGCCAATTCTGGATACTGTGTTTGATATTGAGTAAAGCGAGCCATCCACGTCTTCCGTAAGTCCGCCCCACGAGCGCCAATGCCGTGCTGGAAATGAGCAGGGACGCCCTCGGGTACCAAAAATTTGGCATCTTCCGGCCATCCATAATTTCGCTTCGTAAGACGAATTTCTTCATCACCCAGCGGCTCGCCATGAGCCGCATGCGTGTCCTGTTTATTTGGAGCACCATAAGCGATATGACTGTCTACAATAATAAGAGTAGGACGATCAGATTCTTTACGAAATGTTCCAAAAGCTCGATCCAACATCTCTAAATCATTGGCATCCCCAACTCGAGTCACATTCCATCCATACGCAATAAACCGAGTGGCCACATCTTCAGTAAACGCCCAATTGGTATGGCCTTCAATCGTAATTTTATTATTGTCATAGATCCAGCAAAGATTCGAAAGCTTCAAATGACCTGCTAACGATGCAGCTTCCGCAGAGATCCCTTCCATCAAACACCCATCACCGCAGACGGCATAGACATCATAGGAAAACATCTCAAAGTCAGGACGGTTGAAATAGCTGGCCATCCAACGTTGCGCCATGGCCATACCCACGCTCGTGGCCACCCCCTGTCCGAGCGGCCCAGTGGTCGTTTCAATTCCCGAGGTCCAACGATATTCAGGGTGGCCAGGGCACTTACTCTCTAATTGGCGAAAGCGTTTAATATCGTCTAAGGTCACCGACGGATGACCCAACTGTTCGTACGCACTATTGACGGCTTTCACACCACAGAGATGCAGTAACGAATAGAGCAACATGGAGGCATGACCGGCGGATAACACGAACCGGTCACGGTTCGGCCAAATGGGATCAGCCGGATCAAAACGCAAGAGCCTATTCCATAACCAGTAGGCCACAGGAGCCAGAGCCATGGGAGTGCCAGGATGACCGGAATTGGCTGCCTGTACGGCATCCATCGCCAAGGTCCGAATCGTGTTAATGCAAAGCTGGTCCTGTGAATCGGTTGAGGATTTCATGAATGACTCCTCTCATTTTCCATCAATAGTTGTGCTGTCTGGTCTTTCACGGTTCCATTACATCCTGGAGAAGGATGTCTGCACATCATTATAAGAAATCATACCACTTTGCATGGCTTACCAATAGGTTTTTCTGCAGGTGAAGTTGCCGACTTAATGGAAGAAACAGAGAGCGCCCCTGAACCCATGCCAAACAAGTCCAGAATCTCTCAAGTTGCCAATTCCATGAACCGGTCATTATGATTCGATCCTATGAAAATCCATCTTAGCCATCCCACTCGTAACATCGAACTCCAAGGGCCCAAACGGGTGGCGGACATTTTCAAGGAACTCCAATTGATTCCCGAAGCCTTTTTGGTCATTCGCGGGCGAGACCTGATGACTGAAGATGAAATCGTCGCCGATGGGGATAGCATTGAAGTCCGTCCTGTTATTTCTGGAGGCTAGTCCATGCGCTGTCGAAAATGCCCAAAGCAAGCCGTCTTGGGACTGCCACGCCACAATACCGCGTACTGCGGACCCTGCCTGACGGAATTTGTCCGCACCCAAGTCCAAAAGGCGATCAAAGCACAAGCGATGTTTGACCCGGAGGATCGAATTCTGGTCGCGGTTTCAGGTGGGAAAGACAGCTTGACCCTCTGGGAAATTCTGCTCAAGCTCGGCTATCGCGTCGATGCGCTTTATGTAGATTTAGGCATAGCTGGGTACTCGGAACGTTCTCATGAAAAAGTGGAACGCTTTGCCCGTGATGTCGCCGAATCTTGCGGGTCCAAGCTTATCATTCATACCGTAGAAAACGATGCTGGTGCTGGCATTAAAGAATTGGCGAATCTCATCAAACGACCCACCTGTTCGGCCTGCGGCACCATTAAACGCTACCAATTTAATCGGGTAGCCTGGGAGAACAAGTACGATGTGATGGCCACCGGCCATAATCTCGATGATGAAGCCGCTAGGCTTCTCGGCAATGTCTTGCAATGGCAGGAAGAATATCTGCAAAAACAGTCGCCAACCCTACCAGCTTCAGTCGAAGGTTTTTCCAAAAAGGTCAAACCCCTCTATCGCATGACTGAACGAGAAATTGCTGCCTATGCAGTCGTGAACCGAATTGATTATCTCGTTGAAGAATGTCCGATGGCGAAAGGCGCAAAGATGTTGGTGTATAAAGATGTGCTCAACCGCCTGGAAACCGAATCGCCCGGAACGAAACACCGTTTTTATTGGGGATTCTTAGAGAAACAAAAGAAAGCTGCTGAATCATCGGCATCCATGACCGATATCGATCAAACCACTCTCCTCCCCTGTGAGACCTGCGGCCAACCCACCACCGCCGGTACATGCTCCTTCTGCCGTATGATGGCCCGCGCGAAAGCCCCAACTCGCTAAACACCTGAGGCCTTCTTGATACTTGGGATGTGGCTCACCTCATGAAACCGACCAGGTCTCATATTCGTCTACTTCACTATTCTCGGTAAAGGCGAACTTTGACTTTCTTTCCTTTAAGTCTCGCACGGCCCAGCACTCTTATAATTCCCTGCGCTAACTCTTCTGGTACTTTGACGAGCGAGAAATCATCCGAAATTTTAATCGGACCAATGACATTCGAATTGATCCCGGCCTCATTGGCAATGGCACCAACGAAATCTCCAGGGCGAACACTTGCATTCTTGCCCGCGTTGAAATGCAGGGTAGTCATGTTTGCAGACTGACCTGACCGACCTGAACGCTCACGCCTACCTTCTGGCCTGCCTCCACTTCCGCCTGACCTCGCGCCTTGAGCCCAACCCGGTGGTTCCCGCCTCGGACGCCGGGGCGACGCGGGTGTCTCCCTCGCTCGATCTCGTATCGCAGGGATTTCTTCTTCGGTTCTTCCACTGTCTTTTGATCCATACGCCAATTGGATTGCAGCAGCAGCGACATCCGTGGGATCAAACTTTTCCGAAAGGGTACTGACGATCGTCCGGAAACGATCATGTTTATTGTCCTTGAGCAATTCTTGTATGGCAGTACCAATACGCTCTAGTCGCTTCGCTTGAAGGTCAGCCACGGTCGGGAGTGTGGCCATCTCGATCTGGGATTTCGTCAGTCTCTCAATATTCTGCAACAACCAACGCTCGCGTGGTTCGACCAGACTCACCGCTTCTCCACCCCGCCCGGCACGCCCCGTCCGCCCAATACGATGGACGTAGGCCTCGGGAGATGTCGGAACGTCGTAGTTCATCACATGCGAGACATGAGAAATATCCAAGCCTCTAGCGGCTACATCCGTCGCGACCAACAGCTCTGTTTTCCCTGATCGGAACGAGGCCATCACGCGATCACGTTGAGCCTGATTCATCCCCCCATGAAGACCTTCGCCACGATACCCTCGACTATTCAGCATTGAGGTTAACTCATCCACTTCCAGGCGCGTTCGACAAAAGACCAATGTCGACTTCGGACTCGTCATATCCAAGATACGAGCCAACGCGGCCACCTTGTGTTGGCGTGCGACCAGATACGCTGTCTGGCGCACCCGTGGAGCCACCCCAGATTCAACAGGTTCTTTCGCAATTTGAATTTCAACCGGGTTTTGTAAATGCCGGCGCGCAATGGAGGCGATACGGGAGGGCATCGTGGCTGAAAACAATGCAGTTTGCCGTTCCTTAGGAGTTTGCTGAAGGATGGCATCGAGATCTTCGGCGAAACCCATGTTGAGCATTTCATCAGCCTCGTCCAATACCACCATCTGTAAATCTTTGAGTTGAAGACTCTTGCGGCGGATGTGATCTAACGCCCGACCAGGAGTTGCCACGAT
>JAVJHY011362263.1:0-14035 GCA_035593235.1 Phascolosoma agassizii | reverse complement strand
CACAGAATTAGCAGCGTCTTCAGTTTTACCGGTTCGCTGTAAGGGCGTCATGCGCTTGATCGTTTCAATCATTTCTGGCTGCATACCGGCCTTGATTTCGCGGCCCGCTACTTCGATCAGATCACTGTCGCCTTCGCTCAAAGCCTGGGTCATGCGGGTTTCGATCAGACCGAAGGCAACACAGTTGACGGTAACGTTATAGCGCCCCCATTCCTTGGCCAGCGTCTTGGTCATACCGATCAGCGCCGACTTGGCGGCGGCATAGTTAATTTGTCCAGCATTGCCATAAAGCCCCGAAATGGACGAAATATTGACGACCTTTCGGCACGGGACCGCACCAACTTCAGCCTCACATTTGGCAGCGTCCCGAATAAAGTCAGCGGCGGCGCGACAGATACGGAACGGTGCCTTGGCATGCACGTCCATGATGGCGTCCCATTGTTCATCGGACATCTTCTGAACCACATTGTCCCAGGTGTAGCCGGCATTGTTGACGATAATGTCGATACCGCCAAAGTTTTCGATGGCGGTACTTGTAAAGCGTTCGGCGAAATCATCGGCTGTTACATCACCGATACAGGTAACGGCGTCGGCACCCAAAGCACGCACAGCGTCGGCGGTTTCATTGGCCGCGCCTTCTTCCAGGTCATTGATAACAACCGACGCGCCTTCCGACGCCAGCTTAAGCGCAATAGCGCGACCAATACCGCGTCCTGATCCTGATACCAGGGCTGACTTACCGTTTAACTTCGTCATGCCGTCTCCCCATACTTTTGCCTGAAATCCCGCTTCAGTGTTTTACCGGCGATGGTTCCCGGGACGTGAGCCGATGGTCGAATGATCGCTACTTCTTCGACAAGTCTTTGTTTGGATCCACAAACGGCTTTTCAACCACGCTTGCCTGACGAAGGCCATCACTGGTCTCAACCATGAATTTGGACCCCAGATCCGTAAGCCTGAGCGGCACCATGGCATAACCGATATTGCGTTCCTGTCGTGGCGTGAACACACAGGATGTGACTTCGCCGACCCGCTCGCCACCATCCATCACCGGCCAGGCATGTTCGTTGTATTTGAGCGGATCGCCTTCGATCTCTACCCCTACCAGCTTGCGTGTAACACCCGCTTGTTTGATTTTGGCGAGGGCTTCGCTACCAATAAAGGGCCGTCCTGTATCCAGCGCCACCACCCGTTCCATACCGATCTCGAACGGATTGATGCTGGTATCCATATCCACGTTGTAATCCAGGATGCCGCCTTCGATGCGGCGAATGCGTGACGGTACGGCGGGTGCAATACCGTATACCTGTCCTGCCTTCATGATGGTATCCCAAACGTCTGCACCCTTCGATGTGTCGCGCACATAAACTTCGTATCCACGTTCGGCGCTCCAACCGGTTCTGGCCAGCAGGACCGGAGATCCCGCCAATTCCATCTCCATGAAATCATAGTATTTGATGTCCATTGAGGCGGGGCCAAACAGGTCTTCCACCAGGGCGGCTGAATTGGGGCCTTGAATTTGCAAGGTGGCTACGTCCGGTTCCGAAATCGTCACATCCAGACCGGCATGCACAGCAATGCCCTTGGTCCACATCTGGATATCGCTGTCGCCAGCAGACAGCCAGTATTTGTCATCGCTCAGTTGCAGCAGAACCGGATCATTGACGATGCCGCCGTTCTGATCAGTAAGCAGCACATACTTGCATTGCCCGGGCCGGCACTTGGTCATGTCGCGAGGGGTGAGCATATCCATGAAGTTAAAAGCATCCGGTCCGGCGATTTGAGTGACTCGCTGACAGGTCACGTCCCACAGCGTCACATCGTTAACCAGCTTCCAGAATTCCGCTTCTGGATCATCGTAGCCAATGGGCAGGTACGTCTTGTTATAGACCGTGAAGGTCTTCACACCAGCGTCGATCGTGGATTGGAAAAACGGGGACTTCCGGATACGGGGACTCAGAGATATAGAAATACTCATGCGTTCAAAAGCTCGCTAAATCTAATTGGATATGGGTGGGGAGACTATGGACTTAAGCCTTAAAGATCAATGTCCTTGGGGTCCAGATCTGCAAAACCCAGCCATGAGAGTGCATCGGATAGCTCTCGGAATGCATGGACGAAATCCCCATGATAGGCAGCGTTCAATTTCTCGCATAAGCCCAACCACACCGGCTCGTCATTTTCACTAACAAGCACCGAAGTGAGAACAGTGGCGCGGTCCTCGACTGTTGTTGAGCGGTTATTCACATCCTTGTCGATTTTGGTGATGGCGTCTATGTCCTGGTCGCTGAATTCAGTTCTAACATTGCGCAAATCGACCAGATAATTGCAGCCAAATGCCGACTCAGGCATGGATTCCATCAAGCTTTTCTTTCGGACCCAGGCCGGAAAATCAAGAACGGACTTATCGTTATACTGCACCAGAAGCTTGAGATCGTGATAGGCGCGAAACGTAACGCCGCCCCCGAATTTCTCGGTTATGTCCCGTTTCCCGGACCCCCGAACGTCTGCCACCATTTTCTCTGGGTCTTGTAAATCCGACACACGAGCATCCCTCATAAATATAGAACATGATTAAATAGTAACGCAGCAACCTTGCATCTTCCAGTTTTTCCGCCATTACTTGATTGTACGGTCAACATCACGTCAAACAGCTGGTATCGCCCATGTCAAAAAATACTGCCCTTAAGTTCGTTGGTGCCCATCCCCCGGCGTTTTCAACCGACGAAGCCTTGCACATATGCCAGGAGCACTTTGGTTTGGGCGGTGAGGCAGAACCCCTGTGGGGTGAACCATTATATTTTTCATAAAATGATTTCATCCCTTCAATAACATTTTTAGGTTTATGGCTAGTAGCTGCATGATCTAAATAATGAAGTTCCTTATGATTATCAAATATAGGAAAATCTTTCTTATACAACATCTTCTAATCTCCGATCTAGAGCCTCAATTGCCTTTGCTTTAACCGCTTCATCTTCTATGTCTACTAACACCTCTTTGAGGGCAGCAGCCGCCACTAAAAACTTGGCCTTGTGTTCGTCAATACCACGGCTCATTAAATAAAAGAGTTGATCTTGATCCAGTGAACCCACAGCAGCCCCGTGCCCTGATAATACATCATCGGCAAAAACCTCTAAATTCGGAATCGCATCCACTCGGGCTTCAGGGCTTAAAAGCATGCCCTTGTGAACCTGTCCTGAATTCGTGTATTGACCTTCTTCAGCCACATAAATCATACCGTTAAAAAATGAGTAAGAAGTGTCATTCAATACGGTGTGGTATTTCAAATCACTTTGGGTGTGGGGGGCATAATGCATTTGATGGGTGTTCTGGTGAAAATACTGGTCTTTGTCGCCATTGTTTAAACCCAAGAGTTTGGCCTCGGCACCGGGCTCATTAAAGTTCACTCTCACTTGGTTCTCGTGGTATTGCGATCCTGATGAAATATGAAGGGCTGTTAAGTGGGCATCCCGCTTGAGGTTATAAGCATAATGAGAGTAAGCATTCATTTCGCGTCCCCAGTCTTGAAGAGCCGACTGGCAAAGGTTGGCCCCTTGCCCAAGAACCACTTCTGTGACTTCTGATATCCAATTCGATTGGGTTTGGGTCTCAGAGAACATGTCATGAATCAAGGTCAGCTTGGCTTGAGACTCAAGCACGATGAGGTGACGTAAAACAAAGGCCTGATTGTCTTGAGCCAAAGCCTGCAAGAAATACAAAGGCAAACTCACATCGACGCCTTTGGGGACGTAAATAAAGCTGCCACCTGTAAAGTGGGCTAAATTAAGGCTATTGGCCTTGGTCATTTCGGCAACTTGCCCCAAATGCGCCTGAACCAATTCAGGGTGGTTCTTTATGGCATCTTCAATTTGACAGAGAATCACCCCTTGGCTTTCGATGTCATCCAAGAGGGCTGACTTGATCAATTGTCCTTGGTGGAACAGGGTTTTATGCCCTTCCCACTGCCAAGCATCCAAACGCTCTTTTAAAGCATCGAATGGGGTCTCAACAACCTGGGCTGATTGAAGGTTTGCAAACTCAAACTTGGGCTGCTTACGCAGATTTCTTTGCAAAGGGAAGGGGCTTGGAAGATCCTGGTGGGTTTTCCAAGCTTTTTGTTTTAATTCTTGTGCCCATTGAGGAAGATCACCTGTTTGAGGGGTGATTTCTGTCCATGGTTTTTGTGCAAGTGCATTCATAATAATTTCCTATTGGATGAATTAACCAATAGATCCCTCCATTTCTAACTGGATTAATTTGTTCAACTCAACGGAATATTCCATGGGAAGTTCTTTAGTGAACTCCTCAATAAAACCGTTGACAATCATGAGGCGGGCTTCTTCTTCGCTCATGCCTCGGCTCATCAAGTAGAAAAGCTGCTCATCTGAAATTTTACTTACAGTGGCTTCATGCTCAATATGGGCATCCCGCTCATCAATTTGCATTGTGGGATAGGTGTCTGAACGTGAACTGGGATCCATTAATAAGGCGTCACAACGAACATTTGACTTCACACCATGACATCCGGGAACAACCTTAACAAGGCCCCGGTAAGTGGTGCGCCCGCCGTCTTTACTGATCGACTTTGAAGTAATCACTGAAGTGGTATTGGGAGCCAAATGAACCATTTTGGCCCCAGCATCTTGGTGTTGGCCTTTGCCAGCCCAAGCAATCGACAAAACCTCACCCCTTGCGCCTTCTCCTTTAAGATAGATCGCAGGGTATTTCATGGTCAATTTAGAGCCTAAGTTGCCGTCAACCCACTCAACAGTGGCGTTTTCATAGGCGTAGGCCCGTTTTGTCACCAAATTAAATACATTATTAGACCAGTTCTGAATGGTTGTATAGCGAATTTTAGCGCCTTTCATAGCGATCAATTCAACCACTGCCGAATGCAATGAGTCGGTACTATAGGTTGGGGCTGTACAGCCTTCAATATAATGAACTGAACTGCCTTCATCGGCAATGATCAGGGTGCGCTCAAACTGCCCCATATTTTCAGTATTGATTCTAAAGTAAGCCTGTAAAGGAATCGCTACAGTGACGCCTTTGGGAACATAAACAAAGCTCCCACCACTCCAAACGGCAGAGTTAAGGGCTGAGAATTTATTGTCAGCAGAAGGGATAATGGAACCAATATATTTTTTAACAATCTCAGGGTACTCTTTAAGAGCCGTATCCATATCAGTAAAAATAACACCTTGTTTGACCAGATCTTCACGCACGCTATGGTAAACAACTTCAGATTCATATTGGGCGGTGACCCCGGCCAAAAACTTTTGCTCGGCTTCAGGAATACCCAATTTATCAAAGGTTTCGCGAATATGCTCAGGCACTTCGTCCCAGTTATTACGCTGCTTGTCCGCTGAACGCACAAAATAGTGAATGTTGGCGAAGTCAATTTGATTCAAAAAATCAGTGCTGCCCCAAGTTGGCATAGGCTTCTTATCAAAAAGGTCAAGGGCTTTCAAACGGAAGTCGAGCATCCACTCAGGCTCGTCTTTCATTTCTGAAATCTTACGCACGATACTTTCTGTAAGGCCTTTTTCTGATTTAAAGGCATAATCGTCTTCGGGGTCATGAAACCCATATTTATAGTCTTGCTCAATCTCTTTGAGTTGGGCGATGGTTTTTTCTTTTTCAATCTGCTGATCTAAATTAACTGCCATGGGCTTTTCTCCTAAAGTGCAATACTAAATTCTTTTTCAATCATTTCATAGCCTTCGGCCTCCAATTGAACGGCAAGAGACTTATCTCCCGACTTAACAATGCGGCCTTCATAAAAAATATGAACAAAATCAGGCTCGATATAGTTCAACATACGTTGGTAATGGGTAATAATCAGGGTCCCCATCTCAGGCTTGGTGGCTCTCACCTGCTGAACACCTTCGCAAACTGTTTTAAGGGCATCAATATCTAAGCCAGAATCGGTTTCATCAAGAATAGACATTGTGGGCTCAGACAAAGCCATTTGAAGTACTTCATGTCTTTTTTTCTCGCCCCCTGAAAAACCTTCGTTGAGATAACGTCTCACAAACTCTTCTTTCATATTGAGCATTTTCATTTTTTCTTTTAAACGCGTTCTAAACTCTCGCACAGTGATTTTGCCTTCCTTGGCTTGAATCATATGTCTAAGAAATTGAAAAACTTTGATACCAGGAATAACCACTGGGTATTGAAAAGCTAAAAACATGCCTTGACGGGCTCTCTCATCAGTAGATAACTCAAGCAGGTCTTGGCCCTGAAATAGGATTTCACCGTGCGTAATTTTGTAGTTGGGGTGGCCCATTAAGACATTGGATAGGGTACTTTTTCCTGAGCCATTGGGACCCATTAAAGCATGGATTTCTCCGGGGTTAATTGTCAAATTGACACCTTTTAAAATGGCTTTGTCATCGACCGATACATGTAAGTTTTTAATAACGAGTGTGCTCATGAAATATACCTCTTTAATTGATCTGCACAGGAAGTGGGAATTCTTGAAATAGTTTTTTTTCGATAATGGATTCATCTTGAAGAAGGTCAGCCAAGCTCACCTGGACGAGCAGGCGGTTGAGATGGCGAGCTATCATTAACCAAACGGGCCTTACGCTACAGCCACCAGTATGAATACAGGAGGGCTGCAAGCCTGAGAAATTACTGCATATTTCAGAAAAGAAATTGCCGTCAACACTGCTGACAAACTCACCCACTGAAATATCTTTGGCTGGTTTTGACAGTTTATAACCGCCATACATGCCACGAACACTTGTAATCAGGCCTGTTTTTCGCAATTGACTTAGAATTTTTTCAACATAGGCCAGCGAAAGACCTTCTTTGACAGCAATCTCTTCGGCTGAAATCAGTTTTTCACCATTATGGCGGGCAAGCTGAAGTAAACAACGCAATCCATATTCTTCGAGAGCTGAAATTTTCATAAATGACCTTTAAATTGTTAAGATAACTATTAGGTATCCTAACATCAAATATATAAACCAGACAAGTTCTTCTGATTTAAAACAGAGTATTTTATCCGTTTTTTTTATTTATTGATATAGTTGGCTTTCACCTAACTTCAAGAGCTAGTCAAACTGATCTGCATCATCTTTTATTTAAATCAGACCTTGAAATTTTGATAAAGAAAGTTTAATCTTGTTAAATAATTCTTAACCAAGCAATCAAATGGCTTCTAAAATCATAAGCCATTCTAAAAACTGGGGTTCCCCAGCTTTCTGGACCAAAGAAGGCAGGTCAGTCTTTCTTAAGAAGTACTTAATCACCTGATTGTAGCTGCGATAATCTCCCCGGTCGCTCTCATTTAAAATTCGCCACACTTCAGCTTGGCTGATTTTGCCCGTTTGTTTAGGGAACTGGTCCGCAATCAATGTGGCCAAGCCCTCAAAAAACCAAATGGGGCCCATTTTATGCTCCTTGCCCTTGAGCAAGCGAATATGAAATTGATGGACTAACTCATGGGTTAGCAATTTTTCAAAGGCTGACAAATCCTGGCCTTGGGGATAAACTTTCAGATACAGTTTCGGACTCACACTGAGAAGTACGCCCTGCTCTAAAGCCGCTGTATAAGACAAAGGGATCTCAGTGTCCGCGTCACCTTCACTTAATTCAATTAAGCGCTGATCAAAACTCTCTTTGTCTGCATACAACTCTGCCTGTTGAGCCAACGGAGCTGCCATATATTTGGTCCAACCCAAAGGCTCCACAAAGTGTTTCAAGCGTGTTTGAGCCCGAACCAAATCCAGCTCTAAAGTCTCTCTATACCCTTCCCAGCTCTCAGGTAAAGTATAGGGAATATCAAAAACACCTTCTTCTAAGCAAAGAGGGGCTGTGCCCATTCGGTATCCTCTTAATCAATCAAGTTCATTTGATTATAACACTTCTGAAATACAAGCATTTAAGCTAAGTTTTCTGGATCCAGTTCCTGCCCTTTGATTTTCCTAAGCAGCCTGCTCATAAACACTTGTATATTTTCAATAATCAAATACATACAAGGAACAAAGAACAAGGTCAAAATAGTTGAGATAAACAGCCCTGAAATAATGGCCACGGCCATAGGAAACCACAATTGAGAGGACTCGCCAGCTTTGCTAATCGTAAAGTTTGCAAAGTCAATATTGAGACCCAAAGCAGTGGGAAGCAATCCTAAAATAGTGGTTGTTGCGGTCAAAAGTACGGGGCGCAGACGCACCGTGCCCGCCTTAACCACAGCCTCTGTTACACCATAGCCTTCTTTGCGTAGAATTTGAATATAATCAATCAAGACAATGCCGTTATTGACAACAATACCTGCCAAACTGATCACACCAATACCTGTCAAGACAACACTGAAAGGACTCTGGGTCACAATCAAGCCCATGAGAACACCCATAATCGACAAGATCACGGTGCTGAGAATAATACCAGGCAAAATCAACGAGTTAAACTGGGTCACAAGAACCATAAAAATCAGCATAATAGCAACGCCAAATGCCCGTGATAGAAAAGCTTGGGCTTTGACCTGGTCCTCAGATTCTCCCCCATAGCTAACGGTATATCCGGAAGGCAGTTTAAACTTTTCCTTGAGCAATTCCTGGGCGTCTTTGACCACCGCATTGGACTGGCGGCCCTCAACATTTGAAGAAATGGTGACGGTGCGCTTAGAATCTTTTCTGCGAATCGACCCAAGACCCGAAGTGGTTTCAACTTTGGCCACAGATGTCAAAGGAATGGGATCGTCATCATTATTGGCAATGGTTAGACCCAAAATATCAGAAAAACTGGATCGCTGATCAGCTTGAAGCCTAACAGTAATATCATACTCTTCATCCAACTCCCGGTAATTAGATGCTTTTGTTCCATTGACAGCTGTTCTCACTGTATTGGCAATGCTTTGGGTATTTAACTTAAGTAGAGAGGCCTTCTCACGGTCAACCGTGATCTTAATCTCTGGTTTACCCGTATTGTAATTGTCTTTGAGATCCACCACACCAGGGATGGTTTCAATTAAGCGTTTGGCCTTTTCGGTCAATTCACCCAAAACCTGGAAGTCCTCACCCGAAATTTCAACAGACAAAGGAGCACCTGTTGGGGGCCCATTGGACTGTTCTTTAATATCAAAGTCAGCACCAACAAATCCAATAAGTTCAGATCTTATTTTTTCCAAAACCACTTTTGAGTTTTCTTTTCTGTCTTTGAGATCCAGAAAGTCAACTGTGACAGACGCCCTGTGCGAGTAACCACTCCCACTGCCACCAGCCCCTGGCCCACCGGACTGGCCGCCAGAGCCCACATTGGTAATGACGTATTCAATATTATTTTCAGCATACTTTGCAATGACTTTCTCCACCTTTTTGGAGAGGTCATTTGTGATACTCACATTGGTGCCTTCAGGCAAACTAACCTCAATGGTAGCAACAGCAGGATCCTGCTCTGAAAAGAAGGTCACCCCAGCCCCAAGTTTAGTATAGGCAAAAATAGTGACAACAAACAAAACCACCATACTGACAACGGTCATATATTTAAACCGAAGCGCTTTTTGCAATATTTTTTTATAGCCTTGAATGAATGCGTGATCGCTCTCTTTTTCTCCACCCTCTGTATTCTCTTGAATCGTTTTGGGATTCACCTTCATAAACAGGGCTGAGAAAACAGGGTTGATTACAATAGCCACAAAGAGAGAGGCTGACAAGGCAATAATCAAAACCTTGGGCAAGTAATTCATGAACTCACCCATGATACCAGGCCAGAAAAGCAGGGGTAAAAAGGCCCCTAAGGTGGTCAAAGTAGAACTGATCAGCGGAAACCCTAGCTCTTGAGCTGATTTCTTTGCAGCTTCGACTTTACCCATCCCTTCCTGCATTAAACGGTAAGAATTCTCCACAATCACCAATGAATTGTCAACAAGCATGCCCAAAGCGATGATCAAACTAAAGAGAACGACCATATTCAAACTAATACCGATAATTTGCAAGCTTGCAAAGGTAATTAACATTGATAAAGGAATAGCCAGACCCACAAAGGAAGCGTTCATCACACCCAAGGTAAAAAAGAGAACGACAAAAACCAGAATAATACTGGTAAACATATTGTTTTGCATATCAGCGAAAAGGTCCCGTACAAACTGTGACTGATCTGCTGTGATTGTAAAAGTAGTGCCGGGGTGCTTCTTGTTATAAAGCTTCACCGTGTCTTTGACCGTATCAGCAATAAACAGAATATTTTCGCCTGTGCGCTTTTGAACAGACAGAGAAAGGCTTTCACCGCCATTTAAGCGGGCAAATGTATTGCGGTCTTTATAGCCATCAACGACTTGAGCCACATCCTTCAAAAAGATCACGCTGCTGGATTTTTTTGGGTGTTTGACCACTGTTTTTCTGAGCTCATTGATTGAAGCAAATTCACCGGGAACCCGCACCAAATATTTGAGGTTACCTATATCAATGCTTCCTCCGGGAATATTGATATTCTCTGAACGAATGGCATTGATCACTTGGTTAAAAGAGAGGCCATAGTATTCAAGACGCTCCGCATCAACTTGCACCTTGATTTCACGCTCGAGTCCCCCAATCAAGTTGACATCAAGAACGCCAGGAATTTGCTCTAAGTCATCCTGCAAATCCTCACCAATTTTTTTGAGCTTGACTAATCCCTCATCTGAGGCAATATTGACAATCATAATAGGCTGCTCTGAGAGGTTGATTTCAATAATCATGGGCTCTTCAGCATCTTTTGGTAAATCTGGCTTGGCCAAATCCACCTTTTCACGCACTTTTTGAAGGGCATCATCAATATTAATTGTAGGCTCAAATTCAATCGTGATCAGAGACGCACTTTCTGACGAGGTGGAACTGATCTCTTTGACATCACTGAGCTCCTTGAGCTTTTTCTCTATCGGCACACTGATCAGGGTTTCAATATCTTTAGAAGCCACCCCAAAATAAGGGGTTGAAATAATAACAACCGGAACTTGAATATCTGGTGCAGCCTCTTTGGGCAAAGTCAGATAAGAGTTAAGTCCCATAATCGTCACTATGATAATCATAATGAATACAGTCGTGGCTTGACGAATGGCTAGGTTTGTTAGTTTCATTGGGCTTGGCCTTTTGGTGCAGCAGAAGGATTGAGCACCTTAACCTGATCCTTATCAGACAGGTTTCTGTGGCCAAAGACAATCAAGTTATCATTGGCTTTGAGGCCACTTAAAATTTGCACTTGGGCTTTGTGAGTTGCCCCGAGCTTGATCTTGCGCTCTTTGGCTATGCCGTTTTCCTCAACCATCACAATGCGTTCGGTTTCTCTCTCAATAATGGTGTCGAGCGGAATGACGATGGCGTTTTCATAGCTCTTCTTTGTGATTTCTAGTCGCCCTATCATACCGGCTTTGATCCGGTACCCAGGGTTCTGGAGGATCACTTTCACTGGAAATGTTTTGCTTTTGGGATCAGCAACAGCGCCAATAAAGGCAACAGGCCCCGTAAAGAGATCGCCAGAAAGGGCGTCGAAGCGAATATTTGCCAATGTGCCCACTTTTAAGCTGCCGATATCTTTTTCAGAAATACCCGCGACCACTTTAATTTGGCCCATTTGAACAAGCTGGGCCAAAGGAGCACCAGGAGAAAGAACCTCTCCTTGCTCAACATTCACCTGATTAATATACCCTGAGTGGGGCGCATAAACATAGGCTTTGGAAAGGTTTGCTTGGGTCACTCTTAAATTGGATTGTGACGCAACAGTTTGCAGGTGGCTAACCTCTTTGTTTGAGCGAAGGGCAATTTTTTGAAGATCCAAACTGATTTTTGCGTTTTTAAGATTGGCTTCGACATTGTCATAGCTTTTTTTAGAAACCACTTTTTCTCCCAGAAGCTGCTTCTGGCGACCAAAATCAATGTTCTGACTGCCCCAATTAACCTTGGCCTGTGCGAGCTGTCCTTTATAACTTTTCTGACTCCACTTTTCTTGTGACTGGCTCAAACGATAATTTGCCAGAGCCTGGTTCTTTTGGGCCAGCAAAAGACTCGCGTCCAAACGGGCCATGAGAGCACCTTTTTTGACATACTGCCCCTCTTTAATACCCAGCCATTGAATTTTGCCTGACATTTCAGAACTGACCGTAACATCTTTTAAGGGCTCAACCTGCCCTGTCGCTTTAATGGTTTCATCGAACGAATTCAAACGGACTTTGAGGGTATGAATATTAGTTATTTTTGCTTTGGCATCATCTTTGGCAGGGGTAGCAGCACTGGCCTCACTAGATGCAGTGGCCTCGGGGGGATCTTCTGACGATTGACAGGCTGGCAACAAAGCCAAAGCAAGGATGAGGGACAAGGTGATATAAGTGTGATTTTTATTAAACATAATATTAAGGCCTACTCTGTGATATTTGACTCTCGGTAACGAAAATCAAGGGTGCGCTGGTATTGAAATTAACGGAACGTTGGCTGGTCTGATCGATGGCTTCAAAGCGAATATAGTATTGACCGGACACCCCAGGCCTGCGCCACTCAATTCGAGGCTGAAAGCTGCCACCGATGGATGAAAATGGGCCTTGAGGAGATCGGCTGAACGACCAAGCGTAATATAAATTGTGATGAGGGGGAGTAAAAAGGGCCTCGATATTGACCACCCCCAGATTACTGACTGTGGCTGGGGTCGGACTGGTCGAGAAAAACGAGTCTGGCTCTCTTACAAAAACCTCAGCGGATGGTGTCGTAAAACTGACCAATGATTTTTTAGAGGGTGAAAAAACGTCAACCTTGACATAATACTGCCCTTGTTGGTCGGGATACCAATCAATTTCACTTAAATTGGGGTTTTCTTGAAAACTCTGAACCCCCTGCCAAGGCCCTTGGGCTGAAGGTCCATAAAACCAGTGGTAACTCAAGTCACCCTCGGGATTTGGTACTTTGGCAGTCAAATGAGTGGGTGTCCCTAAATTCATTGACCGGGCTGAAATGCCAATCACACTGTTGCTCTCTGACACGGTAATAAGGGCAGATGAGGAAGTGAATTTACTGGCCGCTTGATCCACTTGGGGCACTTCTGCCCTCAGGTAATAAGAGCCTGCCTGAGAGGGGTTCCAATTGATTTTAGATCCTTCGCCGGGAATTGAGAAGAAAGGCCCCTGAGGTGTCCCCCCAAAAAACCAACGTGTTTCTCCAGTGGATTCACCTGTGAACTCCAATTGAACGCTCTCACCCTTCACAATGGCCTTTTTAGAGACATTAAAGACCTTGTCACTGTCAACCACAGAAACCAAGGTGTCGGGAGACACAAAAATACGCTCTTCTCCCGTAGAAGGCTCAAAAGTTCTTAAGCGCAAATAAAACTCACCCAAAGTATCTGGGTACCACTCAACTTCGGCAGATGTCTCTACAATCGGTCGAAAGGGGCCATTTGCTGAATTGCTATAAGACCATTGGTAGTCAAGTGTTTTACTGAGTAGTTCGCTGGGCAGTTTAGGAAAAAGTTTGAGTTTATTCCCCCGACTGACCAAACCAGAACTGGGGCTGGTTAGAATAACACCTTCGGCTTCTTTGACTGTCACCAAAGGCTCTGATGTTGTCAAGCGAACGCTCTCGCCTTGGCTGTCATTTTGTTTGATTTGAATATAAAACTTGCCTATCAGAGGGGGTTTCCACTGAATGCTTGTGCCTATTTCTTCAATGGGCTGGAATGGGCCCACGGGACTGGGACTAAAAAACCAGCGGGTGTCTTTTGACGGGGGAGTGAGCTGAGAGCTTAATTGGATGCTTCCCCCTAAAATAACACTGCCATTGTCAGGGATTGTTTTTAGAATTTGGTTGCTTTCTTTGACATTAATATAGGAACTTGATGTAACAAAACTGCTGCTGACTTGGCTTTTCTTTTGGCGCATATCAAGCCGTAAAAAGTAATTCCCTTGTCTTTGGGTTTCCCAAATGACCTCGCTGAGATCACCACTGATGTTTTGCCATGGGCCAAGAGCTGACCCCCCATAAAACCACTCAAACTCATATTGACTCAAGTCAGTAGAGGCGTCTGCAAAATTGGCTTTTAATTTTAATTTGGCCCCTTGAATTAC
>JAVJHY011361220.1:0-14038 GCA_035593235.1 Phascolosoma agassizii | reverse complement strand
CGTCTCCGGCCGTCGCGACGGTCTCGACGATGGCGATCGGCGCGATTGCCGCGAGGCTTTCTTGGAGCGCCTCACGGTCCAAACTGTCCGGGGCATCGCGCTTGTTTGCCTGAAGCACGATCCCAATCGGTGGCTCTTGCGACCGGCAGAACGCCAGCGTGTCTCCCAGCATCTCCAACGCACGGTGGGCTTCACCCAGACGCGTGTCTGCGACCATGACGACAGCGTCGGCCAGCTCGAGCAACGCACGACGACGAGCAGCGAGCTCGGGCTGACCTGGTACGCTGATGATCTGACAGTGAATCCGCCGCCCATCGAACAGACCGCCGACATAGTCGACCCAGTCAAAGAAGAGAGTGCGCCCATCCTGTTCTTCCGGGGATGTGATTTCGACCCCCAACCCAGCCGCTAGGTTTCGGAGTGTGGTTGTCTTCCCCGAAAGAGGTGGGCCGTCGAACACCACCCGGATGACCAGGACACCCCGCTCGTCGTCGATCGTGGGCACGCCGGCCTACGCGAACGCGTGGGCGTGACGCGACACGGCGGATCGGACGATGGCGAGGTTGCTCTGTCCTTTGTCGACCGCCATGTACAGAAAGGTTCCTGGGTTGACGAGCTTGATGAGGTGGATCTGGTCAGTGAGCGAAATGAGCATGTCCTCGATCGAACCGGTCAGACCGAGGGTCGACATGATCTTCAACTTCTGCTTCACGAGTTCACTGTTGTAAGCACTTGCTGCAGTGAGGTCGAAGTCAGACCGCGACGTTTTCACTGCAAGTGTCATTCCCGATTCCAGGTCGACCAACGATGCCGCAATAAAGCCGGTAACGTCGCCCTGAATCTTCTCCAACACATCGATTAGTTGTCTCTCACTAGCCATTTGTTCCTCTCTCTTTCTAGATCGCTAGATCTTTTTCAACGGTGGCGAGCCCGTGGCGCGCCATCGCAAGGTTTCCCTTGTCTTTGTCCAGCACAAGGTAGATGAACAATGCGTCATTGTTCTTCAGTGGACGAATGAGGTGATACTGCATACCGAGCGTGATGAGGATGTCCTCGATCGCATCTGTCAGCTGTAGCGCCTTCATTGTCTTTCGTTTGGCTCGAACCACTTCGGTGTTTCCGGCGGCTGCCACCTCTAAGTTGATGGATCCTCCCCCACCCTCCGAACCAAGCATCATTCCGCTGTTACTGTCGACGACGCAGGCACCGATCGCACCATCTATGCGGAGTATCGCTTTCAACGATTCTTTGATATTCACGAGTTTTTCTCCTCCACCTGAGTGAGTCAGTAACCATACACGACATTGGAGCGTATAGGTGAAATTTTCCACCCTGATGGGTAAAAAATCAGATCCCATTGGGGGGTGGAATCTGCCTGCGCTCGGAGCGCGCCTCCAGCTCACGATCTGAACAGCAGCCCCAAGAAGCCTGTTTTCGCGCTGCTGGCCGCACCCAGGACTTGTTCATTACGTCACCCGAGGACGACCTCGAAGATTGGCAGACTACCTTGCCCAATATCGTCTCGGAGTTCAGCGAAGCTCACATTTCCTGGGGAATTGTAGCTCCTGTTGCTCTCTCTGTTGGCTTCCCGCAAAACCCGAAGTGGACTCATTCGTTGTCGGATGCGCTTTCGAGCACTTCGTGAAACAAACGAAAAGAGTGGAGGCTTCTTTTTTGGAGGTTCCCCCCGAAAACCCCGCCAGCGGATGTGAACTCCGGACAGGTTCGTGGTGTTGCCTGCGGCGTCGCCAGTCGCCGACCCGCTCTATTTCCGACGGTCGCTTAACTTGACATCCGTTTAATTTGCGACGGTCACTTAACTTGACATTCGTAAATTTCGACGGTCGTCATATCTTGACAATTGCGCGGCAGCCCTCGGCCTACCAGAACGCCGCGAGTTCACTCGACACGGCGTTTTCGAAGACGCGGCCCGGTTGCGGTGTCCTCGATGTCGAACCCTGCGGCGACGATTTCATCGCGGATGGCATCGGCAGCCACGAAGTCCTGGTCGGCGCGCGCTTTGTCTCGATCGCGTAGGCGCTGCTCCCACTCCGCGTCCAACTTTACTGCGGCATGCTCGACAAGCCCCAAGCCGAGCACGGTGTCGAACTCGGTGAGCACGGCGTTCCGTTCGGCTTTTCGAAGCGACAAGGCTTCGTGCACGACGGCGAGTGCACGCGGTGCGTTGAGGTCGTCTGCGAGTGCCTCGTAGAAGCGTTGCCGCATTCCTTCTGTGTTCGTTTCCGTTCCCGCGTCGTCTGCGGCGCGTTCGCGGATGCGCCGGAGACGTTGGTCGGCCGTCGCGAGCCCTTCATCGGTGAGACTCATTTCCTGGCGATAGTGGCCACCGAGCAAGAAGAGCCGAAACGCCAAGGGCTCGATTCCAGCGGCGATCACGTCGTCGAGATTTGGCGTCGGCCCCTTGGATTTGCTGATTTTCGCACCGTTGAGCTGGAGCCACCCACCGTGTAGCCAGAACTGCACCCACGGCCGAACGCCGAACGCCGCTTCGGCTTGCGCGATTTCGTTCGGGTGATGCACTGCCAAGTGGTCGACGCCGCCTGTGTGAATGTCGAACTGCGGGCCCAAATGTTTGCAGCTCATCGCGGTGCATTCGATGTGCCATCCCGGAAAGCCGATTCCCCATGGACTCTCCCATTCCATTTGCCGGGCTTGCTTTGCGGACAGTTTCCACAACGCGAAGTCGCGCGGGTTTCGTTTTGCTGCGGCACCGGCGATTCGCTCTTGTGCTCGAACGTCGTCATCCGCCCCGCCACCAAACGCGGGGTAGTGGGGATCTTTCGATGTGTCGAAGTACACCCCGTCATCCGTTTGGTACGTGAACCCCTTCGCTTCGAGTTGCTGCACCATTTCGATTTGTTCGGCGATGTGGTCGGTGGCGCGGGACCAGACATCGGGCGGCTCCACGCGAAGCCGATTCAGGTCTCGAAGAAAGATCTCGGTCCAGTGGTCTGCAATCAAACGCGCTGAATGACCGCCCTCGCGAGCAGCCTTTTCCATCTTGTCGTCGCCCGCATCGGCGTCGTCGGTGAGATGACCGACGTCGGTGATGTTGATCACGTGTCGTGTCGGGTGACCAAATGCGCGCAACGTGCGGCCCAGTAGGTCCGCAAACACATACGCTCGCAGGTTCCCCAAGTGCTGACGCGCGTACACGGTGGGACCGCAGCTGTAGATGCAGACTCGTGGTGGCGCGATCGGCACCAGCGTTTGCTTTGTCTTCGTCAGCGAATTCCAGAGCCGAACGTCACGCATCACATCCTCGCGGCATCAAAAAAAGCCGCCACGGTTTCCCGGGCGGCCACACTCCAAATCCCACGCACCAAGCCGCCCTAGGTAGACCCGTCTAGACAGCAGCGGCACGTGAAGTTCACGCCTCCACGGTGCTTCGGCGTCTTCGCTCGGTCAAGTCTCATGAGGTGTAAGGCCGCCCACAAGCCTGCCAAAACAACCCCATAGACGATTTCTCGCCCCGTCTGAGCCCTACCCGATCCGGTCCCTCGATCGGTCGGTTGGACGAGGGTCCCTCCCCACACTAGGTTCTGCTCGTGAGGACTCGTCGTGCGGGCCCCGTGAGGGTCACAAAAGCATTGGCCAAGTTGTTGGAGAACCACGCGTGTGATGGCGCGTTCTCCATCGACCTTCGTGAACTCGATCGACTGCAAGGTCTGCTCGGTTTCACGCCCCCGAACGATCTCGTTGCAGCGTTCGCGGTAGGTGTGATCGAGCCGGAAGAAGTCGAGGTCGCCACCAAAATCTGGCAGGAGTCCGTTGAGGAACTCCCTGAGCCGCCAGCAACTTCGTCCGTGTTGGCGAAGGGCATCGACTGGCGATCGCCTGGGGCGTTCTTGCTCCGGAGCGACAAATCGACTTCACAGACCACCTACGTCGAACAAGTCGAGGTCAGCGAAGGCGGGCTGGAGACAACGATTCCGGTTTGCACGTTCACCAAATGGCTGCGCCAGGTCGCTCCGCCCGACAAGAGCTTCGAACCGGTCGGTCTGACCGTCGAGATTGCCGAGCGTTCGATCGGAAACGTCTCGCACAAGAAATTTGGCGCCGGCAAACTGCTCGAGGAGCTGGGAGATCGCGTCCGCGTCCGCTTCGGCGACAAAGAACGCATCCTCAAGTCCGACTTCGTCAAGTTCGAGGGCCGACGCCAATCGGTGAGCCCACCGTGGGAACGTCGACGCGCGATCAAGCTCTTCGACCGCACGCAACAGATGGAGCCGGAGCTCGCCGTGGATTGGATCTGCGGGTGGACTGGCGACATGCGTTATAAGTGGATCGCCGGGAACATGGCGTTCATCTCGTTGGTGGCCACCGATGAGTGTCCATGGATGAACGAAGACGAGAACGGCAAAGAGTCGGTCGTCGTGCTCGGACCCTACCTGGCCGAGTTCATCGACGAGGCCATCGAGACCTCGGACCGTGATGTTCCCGTCAAGGAACTTCGCCAGCGGGCCAAAGCACTGACGGCCCTGTGCAAGCAGCGCGCGCCGACCGCGGATGAGCTCTTCGACTTCGTTTCGTCGTTCACGCTGGACGAGTTGAAGCTTCGCGGCTGGTAGACGCGCGCGGCTTGTAGTTCGCGGCTTGTAGTTCGCGGCTTGTAGTTCGCGGCAGTTCGCGGCAGTTCGCGGCCGTCTTTTTCGCAGAGCCGTTTCGGACCACGCATTCGCGTTGACGTCGTGGGGGGCGTTGGGCCTACTGCGGCATGCGTTTCGTGTTTGTCTTCGTGTTCCTGGCGTTCGGTTGCAGTGACGAGTCCGCGGTCGAAACCGGGACGCCCGCGCCCGCGGGATCAACCTCAACAACCTCCACGACGGAAGTCGAGGCGGTGCCGTCTGAAATCGCGGAACCCGAACTCGAGTTGGTGGAGTTGCTGCACGCGTTGCCGCAGACCTGGGTTTCGGCCTCGAATGCCTATCGCAACGATGGACGTCAGGTGGGTCGACTCGTCGACGGGGATCTCGAATCCGCGTGGAACTCGATGAGCGATTCGAGCACCGCCTCAATCCTCGTTCGTGTTCCGGACGGTGCGGCGATCCACGCGGTCGAGCTGACGGTCGGCTACACCAAAGTCGACGGGGACAGCGATCTTTTCGCAGGCAATCGTCGCATTCGAAAAGTCGAGCTACGGAGTGGCGGGCACGTGTTGACCACCGCCGATCTCGACACGGAGTCGCGAGAGATGCAGAGAGTCGCGCTGGATATGCCGCTCGTCGATGCCGACCTCGAAATCCGGCTGGCGGAGTTCGTGCCTGGCACCAATGAGCGCTGGACCGAGCTGTGTGTGTCGGAGCTTCGTGTGTTGGGGCTCGCCGCCGAAGCGCAACCGGGCACGCGTACTCCGATGGTTCATCTCGGTGCTCTTGCTCCACGGGACCCTGCGGTCTTTGCACGCGCGCTTCTCGACGGCGTCATCGAACAGGAAGACACAGACGAGACATGGGAACTCGGTTCCTCGGTTCGGGGTTTCGCAGGCCTCTTTCGCAACGAGCGCGACGAACGCCTCACGCTACGATTGACGGGCGGGCGGTGCTATCTCGTGGTCGGCCAAGCGTTTCAGAAGGTTCCCGACGACCCGGGTCTCTACCCCTCGAACATCGACATCGAGGTAGGAGACCAGAGGTTC
Source organism: Phascolosoma agassizii (assembly GCA_035593235.1). Classification (NCBI taxonomy): domain Eukaryota; kingdom Metazoa; phylum Annelida; class Sipuncula; order Phascolosomatiformes; family Phascolosomatidae; genus Phascolosoma; species Phascolosoma agassizii. The sequence goes on along the minus strand of JAVJHY011361220.1, from coordinate 8,379 downwards.
GGCAGCAATCTCGATGATCCCGAGCCGAACATCTTGGTCGGCTACTCGGAAGAGCTCTGTCCCGAGACCGCGACGCGTGCACAGATGACTCTGAGCGGCGAGTCCATGGTGTCGTATTGGCTTCACGTCTTCGAGCGTGTGGACTCCGAGTCGGACGAAGAGGGCGGTTTGGATGAACTCGGCGGGGATGGCGAAGAGGTCGGCGAAGAGCATGAAGGCGCGCGCGATGACGGGTCGGCGAACCCGTTCATGTTGCAGCGCGAGGGGCTTCATCTCACCGAACTCACACTCGGGCCAGCGGTCGAAAGCCGACAGGTCCCCGATGCGCGAATGACCTTCTCCAAGGCGAGCGATGAACGCGTCTACTGCTTGGCGCGTTTGGACAACCCGTCGCGCGAACCGACTCTCTTGCGCATGGGATGGGAGCGCGAAGATCGCCCGGCCGACCCCGACGACCCGTCGGCATGGGGCCGCGAAATGAGTGTTCCAGGCCAACCGCATTACGTGACGTTTGGCTACCGCGGGACCGGGCAACGACCCGCACGTTACAGCTGCGTGATTCGCGACGAAGACGGCACCGTGCTGGGGCGTGCCCGGTACGAACTCACCGAGTGAGTCGACCTCGATCTGATAGTCTGGCGACGTGTATCCGCCTGCGCTTCAGCCGATCGTTCACTGGCTCCAGGATCCGAGCGTCAGTGAAATCATGATCAATGGTCCGCACTCCGTTTGGTTGGAGCAGAACGGACGAATGGTCGAGGTCGAGTCGCCGTTTCGCAACAGCAATCAACTCGCCGCGATGATCGACACGATGCTTTCCAACACCGGCCGGCAGGTGACGATGCAGCGACCTTTCGTCGACTTTCGTCTGGAGGATGGTTCGCGCGTCAACGTCGTGGTGCCCCCGATCGCCCTCGATGGCCCAGCCATCACCATCCGCAAGATGACGCAGAGCATCCAGAGCATGGAAGACCTGGTCAAGCGCGGCACGCTCAGCGAGCGCATGGCGTACGTGTTGTACGCGGCTGTGCGAAGCAAAGTGAACATTCTCTTTTCGGGAGGTTCGGGCACGGGCAAGACGACGTTGCTGGCGATGGCCAGCACGTACATCTCGGAGAAGGAGCGCATCGTTCTCATCGAGGACACGGCAGAGCTTCAGCTCAAACAGAAACACGTCGTGCGAATGGAGTGCCGGCCTCCGAACATGGAGGGGAGTGGCGCGGTCAACCTGAGTGAACTGCTCCGCAACTCGCTCCGCATGCGTCCAACGCGGATCATCGTCGGTGAAGTGCGCGGCAGCGAGGCGGTCGAGATGCTCCAGGCCATGACGAGCGGCCACGACGGATGCCTTGCCGTCCTGCACGCGAGCAACCCGGTTCACGCGATCAGTCGCCTGGAGATGATGGTGCTTTCCCGCGGTTTACCGCTCCCGCTTTGGGGCATCCAGAGGCAGATTGCCACCGGCGTCGACTTGATTGTGCAGATGGCCATTCATAAAGACGGCCAACGACGCGTTACCCACATCACCGAGGTGGCCGGCGCCGAGGACGAGCGGGTGAGCTTGCGCGACCTCTACGTCTTCGACCATCACGGCTACGATGAGATCGGTCGAGTGAAGGGTCAGTTTCGCTGCACTGGTGTGCGCCCCGCGTTCGCCTCGCAGATTCGCGATTTGAAACCCAAGGTCGTCCAACGGATCTTCAGCGAAGGCGTCGAATGAAACATGCAATGCCGTCACACCTCCAACAGAGGAGGCTCTCGCTGGTCTTGCTGCTCGTATCCATCCCTGCGTTCCGGATGAACACCGTGGAGGCACAGGTCACCACTACATTCGACGATACGATCGCGTCGACCGCGCAGGGGGCAGCACCTCCCGGCCCACCGAGTGTCGGTGCGGGCAACGGGTTTGGCGGCATGATCGGCATTCCAGCGGGGCTGCCCGCGGTCCGCATGGCCTGGGACGCGGATATCTTCGGCAACGCTTCACTCGACGTGCTCGGTGGTGCGTGCATGCAGAACACCGGCGCCAATTTCGACGTGGCGGTCGTCTACACAGGAAGCCGGGCGACACCGGCATTCACCGACACGACAACGCTCAACGATGTGTCGAGCCCTTTCGCAGCAGCGGTGTCGGGCAACGGTCAGGCGGTCCCCGGCGCGGCCGATCTCTTTTTCGGCGCGAACATCAATCCCTCGCACGCGATCGCATACAACTACCCTGCGGCGGGACCGCCCGTAGCGTTTCTGTTTCGGCTCGTGGCTGGAGGCGCACACGTGGTCACCGCGTTGACGACCACCGCGCTGCCGGCACCAGCTGCCTGCGGTGGACTTCGAATTTCCGGCATGACTTTGGCCCAACTCGGCGCACCCACCGGCGCTCTGACGTGGGTTGCGACGGTGCTCAACGCGACGAACGCATTTCGATCGAATGAGTTCCACGGTGTGGCGATCGTTCCGGTCGCGAACATCGGCGTGGCGCCGCACCCGCTGATGTTCGGAGACTTCAACCTCTTCACGCCTCCAGACCCGGTTTTCGTCAACGAACTCGACGCGGACAACGCTGGGACGGATGGCGCTGAGTTCATCGAGCTCTTTGGCACGGCGGGAGCACGGCTCGATGGCGCAGTCCTGACGCTTTTCAATGGGGCGGGTGACGCGAGTTACCGTGTTGTCGACCTCGACGGCGCCGCTCTCGCGGGTGACGGGTTCTTCGTAGCAGGCAGCGGTTTGGTTCCGAATGTCGACATGGTGATCGGAACCACCAACATCATTCAGAACGGCGCTGATGCGGTTGCCCTCTACCTCGGCAACGCGGCGGACTTTCCGAGTGGAACTGGAGTGACGACGACCGGCCTCGTAGACGCACTCGCATACGACACAGGTGACGGTGACGACGCCGGACTGCTCAGCTTGCTAGAGCCGGGCGAGCCGCAGGTCGACGAAGCTGGCGGCGCCGGCTCCGATACGGAATCGATCGGGCGATGCGCCGATGGTTCAGGAGGGCTTCGGCGCACGTCGACGTATTCGCAAGATCCTCCGACGCCGGGCGCTGCGAACGCGTGTGTCGATTGCGGTGACGGCATGCTCGGCGCTGGCGAAGACTGCGATGATGGACCGGCGACGGGCACGCCCGCGTCGTGTTGTGACTCGACTTGCGGCTTCAAGCCGATGGGCGATGCGTGTGGCGCGGCCCCATCAGGGGGCTGTGACCTGGCCGATGTGTGCAATGGCGCCGGTGTGTGTGTCGATGTGGTCGAAGCGGGAGGCACCGAGTGCCGCGCATCGGCTGGGATCTGCGATGTCGCGGAGAGCTGTGATGGAGCGATGGGCACATGTCCCGTGGACGGCTTTGCTGCGGGCACCACCGAGTGTCGGGCCGCCGCAGGCGTATGCGATGTCGCCGAGCGCTGCACGGGTTCCACGCCGGCATGTCCCGCCGATGGCTTCGTCAGCAACGGGACGAGCTGTGCGGACGCCTTGGTTTGCGACGGTACCGAGCGCTGTATGGGCGGAGCGTGTGTCATGGGCGCCGCGATCGACTGTGACGATGGCGACGTCTGCACGATGGACGCATGCGTCGAACCGGGAGCGTGCGACCACGACTCCATCGCAGGCTGTTGCAACGTCGATGTCGACTGCGACGATGGCGATCTGTGCACGGCCGACGCGTGCAGTGGGGCGGGCGGCACGTGCACGCTCAACCCGATCACGGACTGCTGCATCGTCGCGACCGACTGCGACGATGGCAACGACTGTACGCTCGATGCGTGCGACGGTTCGAATCGGTGCATGCGTTCACCCGTCCCGGGTTGCTGCTCCGTGGATGCCGATTGCGATGACGGCAACGCATGCACGGCCGATGCTTGCGACGTCGTCGCGGGCGAGTGTGCCAATACGCCCGTCGCGGACTGCTGCGCCGCCGATGGCGATTGTGACGACGGCAACACGTGCACGATGGACGCGTGCGATCTTGGTTCTCTGACGTGCAGTCACGACACCGAAGGCGGGTGTTGCATCGAAGACGCAGAGTGCGACGATGCCGATGTCTGCACGATAGACGCGTGCAATCCCGATCGTGCAGAGTGCGAGAGCACGCCCATCGATGGCTGTGGCGACGCCGGGATGCCCGACCTCGATGGCGGCGACCTGGACGGCGGAACGCCCGACAGCGGGGCCGATGCCTCGTTCCTGGACGGCGGCGGCACGGACGCAGGTACCGACGCCGGTGAACCGAGCGGGGGCGGCGGTTGTGGTTGTTCGACTCCGGACGCCAGCGGGGACGGGTTGAGCGCGTTGCTCGTGCTGTGGGTTTTTTGGCGCCGTCGACGATGAGGCGCGTCCGCGTGGTCCTCGTGGCGTTGTGTTGCAGCTGCAGCGGTTCAGAGCAGGTGAGCGAAGCCGAGGCCTCTCTCACCGAGGTGCCTCTTGCCGGGCACGCGACGCAGCCGTACCGGATTCACTTGCCCGAGGGTTACGACACCGAGCGTAAATACCCCGTCATCTACGCGTTTCACGGCGCGAGCGGGAATGCACTCTCCATGGCCGGGACGACGTGCTCGAGTCGGTTCACTGCTTTGGGACGCCTCCCGGATCTCGACGCGACGAGCTGCCTGCATGAGCTGGCGGCCAACTACATCGTCGTATACCCGAACGGCCGGGTCATTCGTGAGGGTCGCAACGGAGTGAAACGTCGCGGCTGGGAAGCAGGCGGTGGGCGCTACATTAACGGTCGGGAGTATCGATGCACCACCACCAGAATCGGCGATTGTGGAACCGCTGCGAGCGATGACACTCGCTTTTTCGTCGACCTGCATGCGCACGTTACGTCGAACTTCGCGGTCGATGGACGCAAGGTTTTCCTCACGGGCATCTCCAATGGCGCGGCGCTGACCTTCCGCCTCGCATGTGCCATGCCCGAGATGATCACGGCAATCGCGCCAGTGGCGGGGGCGAACCAGTTCGCCGTCAACATGCATGGCGGTGTCGACTGCACGGCGAGCCAAATTTCGGTGGGACTACTACTGATCCACGGATCCGCGGATCCACAATGGCGCCAGAACGGCGATCCCGGCACGCTTGGACCGCAGCGTTTCGTCTCGCCACGTGAAACGCTCTCGGGCTTTGGTCGTGCAGCAGGGTGGTTGGAAATGAACGGCTGCACGGACACCCAGCGCGACACACTTCCCAACGTGGCAGGCGAGGACGGCTCGCCACTCGACGCGGATCATGCACACGCCGCACGGGTGCATCGAGGCGTCGGATGCCGCGCTCCAGTGCAGTACGTCCAAGTGCTCGGCGGTGGACACACCTGGCCTGGCGGTTGGCAATACCTTCCCGCCGCCGTCGTCGGGCCGACCAACCGGGACTTCTCGGCGAACGAGCACATCCTGCGCTTCTTCGATTCGTTCCACGAATGAGTGCGGTGGATTCGCCAAGCGTCCAGAATCCTCCCTTGTTCTCAGAATGGGGTTCTCAGAAGAAGGGCCACGCGAACCGCGACATGTCAAGATATAACGACTGCACTCAATAAATACATATGTCAAGATATAACGACTGCGCATAATTATAGCACAATATGTCAAGATATAACGACTGCACAGAATTAGGATGCGCCGGCCTGCGAATTTGTCAAGATTTAACGACTGCACTGAATTAAGGCGTCGAGCAGGGGGCGGTCGTGGCTGCCCTCGCCGCACTTCGGGGGTTCAGGCAGGTGAATGTGGGTGTCGCACTGACCTTGGATCGTGTTTGTTGCGGATCGTAGGGACGCGATCTGGCCGTTTCCTCAATCGTTCTGAACATTGAGCGTTTTGAAGGCGTTCGAAGGTGCTTGAAGGCGTTTGAAGTAGCGTCTGCGGTTTCCGCGCGATCGAGCGCTTGATACTCTTCCTCCATGGGCGATGCGGCGGAGTCGGATCCGGGGCTGTCCGCGCCCGACATCGGTCAGGTGCTCGAGGACCGGTATCGTCTCGATGCGCATGTGGGCGAGGGCGGTGTGGGCTGGGTCTTTCGAGCCACCCACCTGAAACTCGGCAGCGAAGTCGCCATCAAGATGCTTCAGGAGAGGTTCTCCGCGAGTTCGATGATGCGGCCGCGTTTCATCCGTGAGGCGAAAGCGCTCGCCGCGCTGAAACACCCGCACATCGTTACGATCACCGACTTCAGCATCGCGGATGGGCGGCCTTTCATCGTGATGGAGTTGCTGGAGGGCCAGACCCTTCGGGAGGCCATCTCGGAGGGACCGCTCCCGTCCAACCGCACCCGGCGAATCGTTGGCCGCGTCCTGGACGCACTTGCCTTCGCACATGATCTGGGTTTCGTTCACCGTGACCTGAAGCCCGACAACATCGTTCTGTTGGATTTGGAGAGCGATGAGGCGTTCCCCAAGTTGCTCGACTTTGGTTTCGTGAAGCTCACAGGTTCCGAGCCCGCCTTGGAGCCCTCGGATGTGCTCACCCGATCGGGCATCGCGTTTGGGACACCGGCGTACATGTCGCCCGAGCAGGCCACCGGCGCCCCGGCCGATGGCCGCAGCGACGTCTACTCGTTGGGCATCGTGCTCTACGAGATGCTGACCGGCAGACGTCCCTACGAGGGGACGCTTCCCGAGATCGTGCGAGCCCATATCACGGCGCCCATCCCGACCTTTGCCGAACGCGGCACGCGGGCTCGGGAGACGCCTGCGCTGCGCGCCTTCTTTTTGAAGGCGCTTGCCAAGGAACCCGCGGATCGTTTTCAGAGCGCGGTCGAGATGCGCGCGGCGCTTGAGGCGCTGCCGGCGAGCCCTGTGGTGTATCCACCGAATGCGCCCAGCGACGCAACCGTTTCGGCCGAAGCGCCGACGGTCGCCGCGGTGCCGCACGGCAAACGGGCCGCACGCGGTTCCTCGCTCCGCACGTTCCTTGCCATGCTGGTGTTCGTCACACTCGTTGGCGGGATTGCGGGGTTGGTCGCACTCGGTGCCGTGATGAGTCAGAACGAGGCCGAGACGTTGATGGGGGCGCAGCATGCCGCCTTGCCACCCGAAGTTTCCGACGTCGCCGAGACGCATGCCCTTGAGGTGCAAACGGAAGCGCAAACGGAGCCGCAAACGGAAGTGGATGTCGAGGGCGTTGAGTTCGATGTAGATCCTGAACCGGTCGAGCAGTTCGAAGGCCCCGACATGGAGTTTGGCGAAGATGAGCTCCGCCTCAGTGAGCAGGAGTTGGCCGAGGCGGAGCGTGAGCTGGAGACCGAAACTGAAACGGTGGATTCAGAGGCCGACGTCGACACGCGCCATCCCTGGCAGCTGCGACGACGGGTCACATTCCTGACGGCGTCACGCCGTCGCGTGTTGCGGGGACGTGCGCTGTCCGCCGGCGCAGAACGAAGTCTCAAGCGCTTCGTTCGCACGCACCGAGACGATCCGCGACCTCATCTTTTGTTTGCGCAGAGCTACATGGCCAAAGGGTGGGGTCGCTCCGCGTTCGATCGCTACCGGCTGGCGCTTCGGGTCGACCCCCGGTCCCAATACGACCCGCGCATGGTGCGAGACCTCGTCCGCATGGCGGGAGAGTCGTCGGTGCACGCGGCCGCAGCGGATCTGGTGGTCGAGCTCTATGGCGACGATGCGCTCCCCGCAATCGAACGCGAACTCGGTCGCAGCGCGCTGTCCGAAGAAGCGCGTCCACGCCTCCAAGCGTTGCGTTCTCGTGTGATGCGGCCCTGACGAAGGTCACCATCCAGCTGTGCCTCCAACATGCGATGCAACGTTTGTGGCGTCGGACGGCCTCGCCTATCGTCTGCACGTGATCTTGGTCTCGAAGACGTACTGGGGCGGGTTTCCGTGGATGTTCCGAGCGCCGCCGAAAGACGCCAACCTGGAATCGCGTTGGCTTCGGACGGAGGATTTCCGGACGTTTCACGCCCTGTGGTGGACCCCGCGTGCGCCCTCCAAAGCACCGCCGAAAACAGCGGTCGTGGTGATGCATCCGCGTGTGGATTTCACGCATCACTACTGCGTGCCGCGATTGGTCGCAGCGGGCATCGGCGTCTTGGCGGCGAATTCGCGCAGCCCCAACGACGACTCGGCCACCGTGCACGAAGACCTCCTTTTGGACGTGGCTGCCGCGATTCGCTGGCTGCGTGAGCGTCGCGGGATCGAGCGCATCGTCTTGTTGGGCAACTCGGGTGGCGGGTCGCTCTTTTCGTTCTATCAAAGCCAAGCTGCACGTGACCCCAAGCAGCGGCTCGAGCACACGCCCGCAGGTGACCCAACGAAGCTGCGCGGCGCGACCATGATTCCGGCCGACGGGTTGGCGCTGGTGGCGGCGCATCGCGGCCAGGGGCAGATTCTACTCGGTGCGATGGACCCCGCCGTCGTCGACGAGGCCAATCCAC
>JAVJHY011360160.1:0-14041 GCA_035593235.1 Phascolosoma agassizii | reverse complement strand
GATCCGAACTGGGGAGCATGCCCCGCCAATCCTGAACGGACTGATTCCCGTAGAAGGCTGCGAAGCGCGTTCCGTGGCAGTGCAGTAGTGGAATGAAGCCGAGCTCGCCCAGCTCGTGCTCCTGACTCTCCGTCAGCTGCACTTCCAAAGACCCGCGCGAAACGGTGCCTCGGCGCTCGGGCGCATGCCAATCGTGCGCGAGCTCGGTGACGAGGCCGCGGCCCAGGCTGTCGCGTTGGACGCCTCGGATCGCGGCCATCCAGCCCGATTCGACGAAGGCACGTACCAGGACTTCGCCGAACGCCCAGATGGCATTGCCGAACAGCTGGTCCTGCGGCCCACGGATGCGCTCGACGTACCGGAAGCCGTCCCGCCGCGTCGGATGATCGCCGTAGGGCCGCCGCATCAGCACGCGCGGAAGGACGAGATAGCTCACGGGATCGATCGACAGAGCTCGCAATGCGTCGATCTGGCTGGTCACCGTCATGGTCCCGAGTTCAGCGGTGTTGTTGGCGCCGACGCGGCCGGAGAACATGAGCCCGATGAGGACGGGCCCGATCTCGGCGAAGACCGAGAAGCCGCAGCCCTTGACCGTCTCGGTGACGTCCTGGAGCTCTAAGCCGAAGCGAATGTCGGGCTTATCGACGCCCATGCCAAACGCGTTCGTAGCACATAGAAGCAAGCCATCTTCAGGGCGGGCGCGTATGAAGTGGTCGTATACGGCCTTCTTGCGTTCAGGGTCGAGACGCCCGTGGTAGTTCACAATCTGACGATGGGGCAATTCGTTATGTAGGGCTAACGCCATACGCTCAAGGTCTTTGATCAGAGCGAAATAGACAATGCCCGTGCCGCCCATCGCCTTCGCTACGCGCCGAACGGCGGCTACCTTTTGATCGTCGTTCCAGACTTCCCTTACCTTGAGCGACAGATTGGGACGATCAAGCCCCTGGGCAAACAAGGGCATTTCGTCAGCCGTGCGATCCAAGGTGGCAAGAATATCCCGCCGCACCGTTGCTGTGGCGGTGGCCGTCAGTGCAATGGTGGGCGGATCCCCAAGCCAGCGTCGATACGTGCCAACTTCTTGATACGCAGGCCTCAAATCATGTCCCCACTTTGCAATGCAGTGGGCTTCATCTACGGCAAGCAGTTTGACCGGTGGGCCCTGCTCGACCTCACCTCGTTCCGCAAGGGCTGCCGTGAATTCAGGTTTGCCCATCCGCTCAGGGGTGGCATAGACAATGTCGTAGTGCCCGTTGGCGATGTCGTCGTAGCGAGCGTCCCTTTCGCGCTTTCGCAGGGTGCTATTGATGTAGGTCGCGTCAACGCCCTTCGCTTGCAGGGCAGACACTTGGTCTTCCATAAGTGCGATCAGGGGACTAAACACCAGGGTCATTCCCGGCCCGGGCATCGCCAGGGCGGGCAATTGATAGCAAAGGCTCTTGCCCGATCCGGTAGGCATCACGACAAGTGCATCGCCGCCGTTCATCAAACGATCGATAATCTGCGCCTGCAAGGGCCTTAGCGCCTTGTGCCCAAATCGATCCTCAAGAACTCGCTGTACGTTTTCGGATGTCAATGCTACGCGCCGTGGTTGCTCACTTCGCCGGCAACGTGGCCGGTTGAGGAGAGGATGGTGTCTTCACGATGGGCAGTCCATCCTTCGTAAGCCCCGCTTTGTCAAGCAGCTTGATAATCTTTTGCCTTGAACGCAGCCACTTGAGTCGAAGCAGCGAACCATAGCGACTGTAGGCACGTGCATCATGCCCTCGAGCTTCGAGCCTCGCGTCGCGCATTCCTTGGAGGAAGGTATCCGCATCGCTCGAAACGGCAACATCTCCCCTCCATTCCGCCAGAAGAATTCGAATGCGATGTTCTTCCGAGGCCTGCATGGTCGCGACGATCGCGCGGAGGGAGAGCATCTGGAACTGGAGCGTCTCGCGCTGATGCTCCATGTACTTCAAGTTGTCGAGATGCATTTGCTCAATGTCTTCGATGACGGCGGCTTGTTTGGCTTCCCATGCCAAGCGGGCCTCTTCCCGTCGTGCCATTTCTGCTGCCACGTGGCCGGCCAGGCGGTGATAGTAGTCAAGTTCATGGCGCCAGATGACCTTGCCGCGGTGCAAGCGATGATCAAAGTTGCGCTCAAGCGAGATGAGTTCAAGGTGCCCGGGAGGATACCCGTCATAGGGATTTCGATTTTGAGGTCGTTGCGCCCCGAGGCCCAAAGGGCTCGTGACTTTGACGCGAACGGTTTCATACTGATTCATCGCGCCACCCAACTCGGTGTAGAGCGCCGCGATTTCTCGCACGGCTTTGCTCCAATGGCGAGGGCGCATGTGTACCCAACTTCCGTTGTTCTCTGGACGGAGCCAACGGTCGGATCCCATTAACCAGTCGACCCGGCGGGACATCCGACGAGCACGAGGTTTGAGGATAGATCGCCACGCATCCACAGCTGCGCGATCAAACTTGCCGCGTACGGGTGACTTTTCGTGAATGCTCAGTTGCGCGCGAAGTTGCCGCAACAACGATCGCAAGTCGGCGGGGCCACTCACTTGCGGAACCTCACCCTCATTGGCCTCAGGCGCTCCATCCCTATTCGGCGGCACATGTTCGTCTTGCGGGACTTCTTCGGAAGGGCGCTCCTCGGGTGACGCAGGAGGCTCAGGCTCATCTGCGGAAGCCGTGTGAATCCAAGAGGTTGAGAGCATGACGAGCGCAAGAGCTGATATTGACGCCACGTATTTCATGGTCGTTCTCCAAATGGTGAGCTGGCAACACGAGGGTTTGCCTCATGGATCGATGGTATCGCGGGGCCGCGAACATCGTGCCATTGGCCTTTCTGCGCGGGGCGGTGGGCGCAAGACGGCAGACATTGGCGGTCCGTAGGCAATTGAGCAGATACGCCGAATCCGAGGAAAACGGGGCCTGTCCCCGTTCGTAGTCACTTTCCTGGGCATGAGAGGGTGTCCTTGGTCCGCGAATCCATCATCCGATGTGAGGGCGCGATTGTCCCCACGAGGCGGCAAGAAGCAGGGCGATCGAGGAGATTGAAGTCCCGGGAGCTCTAGCCGCCCAATCCGCGATTTCGTGGACTCATTGAAAGTGGAATCGGTGTCCAAAAAGGATGGTTCGCGCCAGGAAGGGGCCTAAGCCGTCCTTGCAGGTTGCGGCCTTGCGGGCAAGATAATCGGCCCGGCACCTGCCTCGTTGGCAGCTCGTTTGCCGGTCGACCCCGCGGAGTACCTGGTTCATGAGTGGCAACGGTGGATTCAAGCAGCGTCAGACTGCGATGCACAACAGGCGCAACCAACGCAAGAAGAATGCGACGGCCAACCTTGTCCGCGTGCGCAACCAGTTCGAGTCCAAGGGCCAGACCTGGGATCCCCAATCGAACCCGGCGCAGATGAGCGCCCTTAACCATGACGCTCGCCGCTTGGTCAATCGCCCGCGCAAGCCCTAGATTCAGTTTCGTTGGCGTTCGGCGTGGCTTCCGCATGCGATCGACGACCGCGCGAGCAACAAGGGTCACTCGATGACCCACCTAAATGTTGGACGACGAGGTGCACGTCGCTCTGCAACGGGCCGATTCATAGAATTAGATGCACGCTTCCTCAAACAAATCTGGGCCAGCCCTCGGCGATAACTCGCCTTACGTCACGGTGTTTGCAGATGAGTCTATGCCCCGGTGCGCGATAGCCCCTTGGCGAGGTCTTTCAAGGGCCGACTGGCCCACTTCGCAAGCCAAGCTGCATGCCCGTGAGCCCAGGCTGATTCGTGGGTCACTCTTTGCGTTGCTGGGTCGCATGCGTCATGACGGACACAATCTTGCGACCATTGCAGGACGACTGGCAACGAGTCCCGGTTTGACGAATGACTCGGCGCTCTCAACGTCTCGTCTAGCATGGCTTTGCAACGTAGAACCGCACTATCCATCGCTACGCGCGCGCTATCTCTCCACCTAGGCGCCTGCTTCCCCGTCACATCTTAACGCGACGGCGATGAACTTCGTAGACCATCAAGCCCGTACCGCGTCCGCGCGACTACGATGTGGTTATGCGGTATCTGGCCACATTCATGTTCGGCGCTCTTTGCGTCTTCCTTTTCGGATGTACGGATCGCGTCAAGGAACCGCCGCCCTTCGATGTCGCCAGCATTGAGCGCGACCTTGTGGCCACCAATACACTGTTGTGGAAGCGAGGTATCAAGCGACTTGTGGACGGAGGCGCGAAGCACGTCCCTGCATGGTTGGACTGGCTTACTCACGAGAACCGCCACGTTCGCGAGGGCGTTGCGCATGCCCTAGGCGACATTGCGCCTCCGTCCGACGTGGTCGTGCAAGCGCTCATCAAGGCCTTTGACGATCCTGATGACTACGTGCGCTGGAAAGCGGCACGAGCGTTGGGCGAGATTGGTCCCCCGGCGAAAGCGGCCTTGCCCATGCTAGAGATCGCGGCCAACGCCGAGCGAGAGGCGGAAGTTGTTCGCTCCTTTTCGGGTAAGGCCGTTCATCAGATTCGTGGCCTGTCGCTCAAGAAGTAACACCCAAGGAGCCGTGCACGCGACTACGTGGCAGCGGCTGGTTCTTGATGTCCGAAGGCTCCGTGGATCTGGCCCTTGAACCCCTGCACCGCAGTTCGTTGCATGTAGAAAGCGAGACCGCGTAGGCCACCGAGCTCTTCTCCTCCACCGGCGCGTCCCGGGCCCCCGTGAATCATGGAAGGAAGCACCATGCCCGGAGGAAGTGACTGCTCGGCCATGCGATCGCTGCCGGCCCAAATGCGTCCATGCCACGGCGCCATCGCAAGCGTTGCTTTCGAGATCCAATCCCCGTCGTTGCTGTAGATGCTTGATACGAGGCAACCCAGGCCTCGGTTGCAGATGCGTGCCGCTTCGGCTGCACTGCCGTCGTAGGGCAAAATCGTCGCAACCGGGCCAAACACTTCCTCGTCGTGAATGATGCCTGCCATGGGATCGCTTGCTTCAAGCAAGGTAGGTGCCACGAAGTAGCCGGAATCGGTAACGGCATCGGAACCGCCACAAAGCACTTTGGCGGCGGACTTGAGCTTGTCGATACCTGCTCGTACATCACGAAGTTGAGCGGCGCTTGCGAGCGGCCCCATCGTGGTTGCTTTGTCGCTGGGATCGCCCACCACAATCGACGCAAGTTCGGCGAGAAGGTCACTTCTCACCTCGTCAAGACGATCCGTGGGAACCAAGATACGACGAACGGCCGTGCACTTTTGCCCAGTCTTCTGGCGCATGTCCAACGCTACATTGCGAACAAAGAGGCGATACGTTTCGCTGCCTGTCTCTGCTTGCGGGCCTAGCACTGCAGCATTGAGTGAGTCGGCCTCCACGTTGAAGCGCACGTTGTACTTGAGCACGTTTTCGTTGGATTTGAGCTTGAGCGCCGTCCATGAAGACCCCGTGAATGCCACGCAGTCCTGATGACGCAGGCCGTCAAGCATGCCCTCAGGAATGCCCGCAACGAACTGGTACGCACCATCGGGAAGCAGGCCACTGTCGGCCACAATCTGCGCAATCCGCCATGCAACCAAGGCTGTGGGGGTACCGGGCTTTTCAATGACAGGCACGCCCGCAAGCAGCGCGCAAGCGGCCTTTTCCATCATGTTCCAAGCTGGGAAGTTAAACGCGTTGATATGTAGCGCCGCACCCTGAAGCGGTACACAGACGTGCTGTCCCCAAAAGCGTGCCGTGCGCCCCAGCTGAATGCCATCACCGTCGCTCATGAATGTGCGTGCGGGCATGCTCTTGGCGAAGTGAGCGTAGGATGCGAGGGTGCCTGTAGCTCCGTCGATATCGAACTTGCTGTCCTTGCGAGTCGTCCCTGCATTCTGAATGGAGAGCTCGATCAGTTCTTCTCGGTGCTCGTAGATGGCACCCGACAGGGCCTTCAACATGGCACCTCGCTCGTGAAACGTCATTGCGCGCAGCGCCGGGCCGCCTTTTGCGCGCGCATAGTCAAGCACCGCTGCGAAATCGATCCCCGAGCTGTCGCACTCAGCCATTACGGCGCCGGTGGTTGCGTTGTAGAGCTCGCGGGGCGTTCCTGTGCCTGGATGCCAATCGCCAAGAACGTAGTTCGTGAGGCGCGTCGTCATGGTCGTCTCCTGCGTCGTCGGTTCGTCGCGCAGAATGTATCGGGGCGCGTGCGCGGCTGCTATTTGTCGCCCTTGGGCTTATCGGGGTCTGCCTCTTTCTTGCCGGGGATGGGCCAGATCGGACTGGTGGGCGTCTCACTTTTTCCGGGCTCGTGCAGCCAGTCGCGCGCGACCAGATGTCGTTCATGGAGGTGTTTTTCCCACGAATCATCAGGCACTTGGTACCCGATCGACCAGTGAGCCGATGGCGGCAATGTGCAGATGGCGTGGTCAAACAGGATTCCGCCACCAAATGCGTGAGCCATCCAAGGGTCGCACCTGAGTTGGTACTCAACGTAGCGACCTCGACGAAGCTGTTGGAACGTCCGTTCCCGCTCCCCGCTTGGGTACACGCATCGGCGGCGAAGCAGCGGCAGATAGGCGGGAAGGATGCACTCGCCCACGCTCTTGAACATGGCCAACGCCTCTTCCAGGGTCCCTTCCGCATAATCGTCAAAGACGATGCCGCCAATGCCTCGTTGCTCGTTGCGATGAGGCAACGAAAAACGTTCGTCACAGGCTTTCTTGAATGCCGGATACAAGTGCGCGCCCTGCGGAGCGAGCGCGTCGTAGAGTGATTGATGCCAGTGAAGCGCGTCTTCGTCGAATCCGAAACAGGGGCTGAGTTCGAGGCATCCGTCAAAGGACCACTTCGGTGTTGGCGTCGTCTGTTTCTTGGCACGAAGCGTTGCCAGCAGTACGGGCGCGTAGGGATTGCGAGGATGGATCGATACGGTCAATGCGGCGTGACCGCTCTCGGGCACAATGCTGGGGGTGGCCTTGGAGGTGGCGTCGATGGGAGGCTGGGTGGTGCTAAAGACGATGGAGGCCTTCTCAAGGGCGTTGCCGCCTTCCAAAATGATCGTGCGCGTGCCATTGGACTGCGCGGCATCGTCTTTGGTGGGTCGTTCAAACTTGTGCTCGCTGTCAAGTTCTTCAAACTCCTTTACGAGCTTGTCTTGAAGTGTGCTCATCCACGTGGAGATGCTAGCGAGATCGGGTGTGCTCATGATGACTCCCGGGCCGTTACGACGTGACGGGCGCGAGGCAGTCACGCAGCCAAGCACCGATATCGCCAATTTGTGGCGGACACACTTGGTGCGCCATGGGATAGGTCTTCCACTCGGCGCGGTGGCCAAGTTCGACCACTTGGTCGTAGGCGTCCTTACCGCGAGAGGCAGGCACCATGTCGTCGAAGTCGCCGTGGCAATGATTGAAGGGAGTAAGCAAGTTGGCGTTGCTGTGCTCAGCTTCCAATGTGTCGCGATCTACCAAATACGTGGAGAGCGCCATGACTCCGGCAATCGTCTCTTCAAGTCGAAGTGCCACATGCAGCGCAATAGCGCCTCCCTGCGAGAAGCCCGCAAGCACGATTCGTTCACTTGCGACGCCAGATTCTCGCTCGCGCGCGTAGAGCTCGAGAATGCTCTTGGCAGAAGCGCGCACGCCATCGAGATCGTGCCGCCGCTCGAGGTCGAGGTCGGTGATGTCGTACCAAGCTGGCATCACGAATCCGCCGTTGAGCGTCACGGGAATAGAAGGCGCGTTTGGAAAAACGAATCGAACACCCCAATCGTCGGGGATGTTGAGGGCGGGGACAATGGGTTCGAAATCATGTCCATCCGCGCCGAGGCCATGGAGCCAAATCACGGTTGCTTGAACCGGGCAAAGAGGATTGATCTCTACACAAGGCAGCAGGGATGCAGTCATGCCGTTAGCCTATCCCACGCGCGGCGGGTTTCCTCCGCTGCGCCGACGGTCAATCGAGACGAAACGGCGAGCAAAGGACGAATGGACCCCGAGTACCGCAGCGACATCAACCGTGACGTAACACCCGCTTCCGAGGGGGAGTTTCGTCCGTTGGCATTGGGCACCCTCTCGATCTGGCCGCCAGTGGTGTTGGCGCCCATGGCCGGGGTGACCAACTATCCGTTTCGAGCGCTCTGCCGACGTTTTGGCGCGGGCCTCTACGTCAGCGAGATGATTACGGCGCGTGGGCTCGTGGAAGGGAATCCGGGCGCTTTGAAGATCGCAGGGTTTGGCCCCGATGAGTTTCCTCGCTCGATTCAGCTTTATGGCGTTGAACCTCGATCCCTGGCTGAAGCCACCGAACGCTTGGTGGGAGAAGGTAAGGTCGATCACCTCGACATGAACTTTGGCTGCCCGGTTCGGAAAGTTACGTCCAAGGGCGGGGGCAGTGCGATTCCCGCGAAGCCCAAACTCCTTCGCAAGCTGGTACGTGCCGTTGTTCAACACGCCGGCGACGTGCCGGTGACGATCAAGTTTCGAAAGGGCATCAACGATCAGATTCTAACGTTTCGGGATAGTGGCCGCATTGGCGAGGAAGAAGGGTGTGCGGCGGTTGCGCTCCACGCACGTACAGCGGCCGAACTTTACAGTGGCCATGCGCACTGGGATGCGATCACTGAACTCAAGTCTCACGTATCGATTCCGGTGTGGGGCAATGGAGACATCTGGGAGGCACAAGACGCCCTTCGAATGATGCGCCAAACCGGATGCGACGGAGTGGTCGTTGGGCGCGGTTGCCTGGGTCGCCCCTGGCTGTTCCGTGATCTCGTCGATGTCATGAATGGACGCGAGCCACGTAATCCTCCTAACTTTGGTGAGTGCATCGACGCGATGCTTGAGCATGCCCAGCTGTTGGTCGATTGGTTTGGCGAACAACGCGGCATTCGCATGAACCGAAAATTCACTACTTGGTACACCAAGAGTTTTCCAGGAAGCGCGCGGCTTCGACCTGCGCTCATGACCGCAAACACCATAGATGAGCTTCGTGAAGTCACCGCCGACATCGAACGCGAGACCCCCTTTCCACCCGCGGGTATGCGCGTGAGGCGAGGAAAGACGTCGCGAACACAGACGGTACATCTTCCCAATGGATACCTTGAGAACCTCGATGATGATCAGCCTCCAGGACGCGCGGCCGAGTCGCTGGTGTCTGGGGGGTAGCCTTCTCGATTCACGCGCACTGTTTGGGGTCGCGAGGCGTTCGTTGGGTGGTTTTTGTCCAAACTTGGAGAGCTCGGACGTAGCGTACCGCGTGTCATGAATATCAAACTCCAACTCGCTCTGGATCAAGTGGATCTTCATCGCGCCATGCGTGCCGCGAAGGAGGCCGTCGCGGGCGGCGTGCACATTCTCGAAGTAGGGACGCCCTTGCTCAAGGCCGAAGGGCTCGCCGCCATTCGTGAACTCCGCAAGGCGTTTCCCAAACACGATATTGTTTGCGACGGAAAGACCATGGATGCCGGACGTCTAGAGCTTGAAGCGGCGGCCAAGGCGGGCGCCACAATGGGCACGGTGCTTGGCGTTGCGTCGGATAGCACGCTCATTGAATGTGTGGAAGCCGGCAAGAATTACGGCATTCAAGTACTGGTCGATTTGCTCGGGTGTGGAGATGCGCCGGCGCGAGCCAAGTTCGCTGAATCGATTGGCGCCCACGCCGTCAACGTTCATTGTCCTATCGACGAACAGGTCCGCGGTGGCGATGCGCTGGAAACGCTCCGGGCCGTTCGAGCCGCAGTGAGCATTCCCGTCACCGTGGCCGGGGGTATTAGTGCGAAGACTGCACCTGCCATGGTCGAAGCGGGCGCGAATGTGCTCATCGTGGGGGGGGCGATTACCAAGTCAAAGGACGCCGAGAAAGCCACGCGATCTATCCTTGATGCCATGAAATCGGGTAAGGCCGGCGAGAGCGATGTGGCCGAGCGCATCAGTTCGGCCGATCAACTGCGCGATATTCTGACTGAAGTTTCAACGCCAAACATTAGCGACGCCATGCATCGCCAAGCGTGCTGGTCGGGCTTCATTCACACGCAGCCCGGTCGTCGCATAGCGGGGCCCGCAGTTACGTGCCGCACGGTGCCAGGCGATTGGGCGAAGCCGGTCGAAGCGATCGATCGTTGTGAGCCTGGAGATGTACTGGTGATCGATGCGGGCGGAAGGCCTCCAGCTGTTTGGGGGGAACTCGCCACGCACAGCGCCAAAAATCGAGGATTGGCAGGTGTGGTGGTCTTGGGAGCAATTCGGGATACTGCCGACATTCGCACCATCGACATTCCTATCTTCGCCCTCGCCAATTGTTCACATGCGGGGGAGCCCAAGGGATTTGGTGAGTTGCAAGTCAGTCTTTCGCACGAAGGCATCGAGTGTCACCCGGGCGACTGGATTGTGGCCGATACAGACGGCGTCGTGGTAATCCCTAAGCGAGGTGCGGTTGAGATTGCGAATCGGGCCATGTATTGCCTGGAAGCAGAAAATCGCATTCGCGCAGAAATCCAAGGCGATGGAGGCACGCTGGCCGAAGTTGTCGATCTTTACAAGTGGGAGAAGAGCGTTGTGGGTCGCGAAGACGAATAGTCGGATCTTGCGCCTTCGCACTCCGAATCCTGCTTCGACGCCCTGCGCGTCCTTGGTCTACTGCCCACGATGACAACGTCTTCTTACCCCATTCTGGTCAACGGCGAAGAGACACAGCTTGAATTGAAGGGCAACGAGCCCACCGTCTCGCTGCTGATTGCGCAACTCGATCTCACAGATCGTCGCGTCGCGGTAGAAGTCAATGGCGCGATTGTGCCGCGTGCCGAACACGAAGGTCATCGGCTGTGTGTAGGGGATCGCGTTGAAATTGTTACCTTTGTGGGCGGAGGATAGATCGTGCAAGATCGACCGTTGATCGTGGGTGGCCACAAGTTTGCTAGTCGGCTCTTTGTGGGCACGGGCAAGTACGCATCGAATGAAGAGACGGTGGAAGCACTCGGCGTCAGTGGCACCGAGTGCGTGACCGTCGCGCTTCGCCGTGTTGATCTCTCGCGTAAGGACGGAGAGAATTTGCTCGACGCGCTGGGCAATCGTTGGACGCTACTTCCCAATACCGCGGGCTGCTTTAGTGCCGACGAAGCAGTACGCACCCTAAGGCTCGCGCGCGAGCTTGGCCTGGCCGACCTGGTCAAGCTTGAAGTACTTGCCGATCCGAAGACGCTCCTGCCCGACGTGTTCGAGACGTTGGCTGCGCTGAAGACGCTCGTGAAGGAGGACTTCAAGGTCCTCGTCTACACCAACGATGATCTCGTGACGGCTCGTAAACTTGAAGATTCGGGCGCGGCGGCCGTGATGCCTCTCGGAAGCTCGATTGGATCGGGCCTT
Source organism: Phascolosoma agassizii (assembly GCA_035593235.1). Taxonomy (NCBI): domain Eukaryota; kingdom Metazoa; phylum Annelida; class Sipuncula; order Phascolosomatiformes; family Phascolosomatidae; genus Phascolosoma; species Phascolosoma agassizii. The sequence goes on along the minus strand of JAVJHY011360160.1, from coordinate 2,711 downwards.
GGCATATTGAATCCCTACAACTTGGAACGCATTGTCGAACATTGCAAAGTCCCCATCATCGTGGATGCCGGTGTAGGGACCGCGTCTGACGTGGCTATCGCCATGGAACTTGGATGCGATGGCGTATTGCTCAATACGGGCATTGCAAAGGCCAAAGATCCTATTCGGATGGCCGCCGCTATGCGGGATGCGTGCATCGCCGGACGCAATGCCTACCTAGCCGGACGCATGCCGCGTCAAAGGCCCACAGCCTCGAGTCCCACAACGGGTGTCCTCGAGCCCACTTCGGGCGCCTAGCCGCAATGGGCAAACGACTCTTTTACGGCTTCGCGCTTGCGTTGATGCTTGCCATGATTGCGTTGCCAAGCTCCGCAGACACCAGCACAACGGCGGGGAAAGATGCCAAAGGAGGCGCACGTGACGCTCAGACAAACGCATCTGAAGCAAAGAAAAGTGCGTCCGAGACCGAAGAGCGTTTGCTAACTCATTCAGAATATGAAACGGTTCTCCGGAACGGACCTGCCGAGGGCAGCATTGCGGTGCTCTCCATCCTGAAGCTTGTACTCGCCGCCTTAGGACTACTTTTTCTTGTTCGGTGGTCTCGCAAACGCGATCGCCGGCTCGATATCTCAGACGCTACGGAACTGACCGAAGTCTCGGCAACGCAGACTACGACGACACCGCTTGAATTGGGTGACGCGCTTTGGGTTGCCGTGGGCGCGTTCCTTTTGCCCGCGTTCGTGGTCCAGATCTGGCTGTGGCTGAGTGGCACCACGAGTGGATCCCTCGTGGAGATTCGCGCGCGTACGTTTGCCGCCGCCTTCATGGTCTATGCACCAATGGTTGTGCTTGTAGTGATGCGGCGATGGCGGCTTACTCAGGAACGGCTGCCCACGTGGAGGCAAGCCTTCAAGCTCGCGTTTTGGGGACTGTGCATCGCCACATTCTTGATGATCGGCGTCAACCTTGTTGTGACAACGGGGATCAAGTTGTTCGGGGCGCATCCTACGATTCAACCGCTTGTGCAAGACGGTCTTAGGAGCCCCGAACTGGCCTGGATGATCGCGGGATTCGGCGTATTGATCGCGCCGATTGTGGAAGAGGTTCTTTTTCGCGCATTGCTCTACCCGGCGGGCAAGCTCGCGCTCAAGAACTCTACGAGTCGCCCGGCTCTTTGGTCGGCCGTGATCGTATCGCTGCTCTTTGCCCTCGTACACGGCAGCGCCACGGCATTCTTGCCCTTGTTTGTCTTGGCGATGGTGCTTACGTGGGTGTTTGAACGTAGCAATAGCCTTGCGGCATGCGTCCTGCTACACGCCATGAACAACATTGTGGCCACCGCGCCGCAGTTGTTACATCATCTCACGTAGCCCGGTAGCCTTCTCTCACCTTGTGCCTGACCTTGGAGACTGCTCATGACGACCGCTGGCAACACATCGGAGCTTCGTCGCGCACGGTTGATTCGAGTAGGTTTGGCTTTCGTCGCCGACAACGCCACCGTGACGGCCGACGTTCGTCTGGGAGAAGACTCCAATATCTGGTACGGCGTGCAGATTCGAGGCGATGATGCCGCGATCACAATCGGCGCCAGGACGAACATCCAAGACAACGCGGTGGTACACGTTGACCCCGGCGCACCCAACGTGCTGGGCCACGACATCACGATCGGCCATAGCGCCATCGTTCACGGCATTGAAGTGGGCTCGTATGCACTCATTGCGATGGGGGCCATCTTGCTCGGCGGCAGCCGTGTTGGCGAAGGCAGTATTATCGGGGCAGGTGCCGTGGTACTCGAAAACGCGATCATTCCACCCTACAGCCTCGTGGTCGGCACACCCGGCAAGGTCGTTCGCACGCTTGACCCCGAAGAACGACGCGCGTCCGCAATCGCTCATGCAGCCGGTTACGTCGACCAAGCCAAACGACACGCCCGCGGCGACTGGGACGACGTGGTGCTCGTGGCCGTGATCCAGGACCCCGCCCTGGCGACGTTCTCGGTGACCGGCTTGGCCTTCCGCCTCGAATTGCTGGTCTTGCTCTTGGCCGCAGTCTTTCTCTGACTCTTCCCGGAGACGTGGGCAGCGGGCGCTGCCGGGCCTGCGTCGGTCAGCATGCTGGCTGGCACCTCGACGACCGGATCGTCGATCGTGCTTACCATACCAGTGGGATCATCCCAGACGCCCTCATCCGTCGCCACCGGCGGAATCTCCTTCGATCCTCTCGGGATCGGAACGACGGTAGTGACGGCCACGGCACCGGCGTTCACGGCGACGACGGCCGCGACGCAGACGGTAACCGTCAATGCTCCGGGCATCACGGCCAACAACAGCACCGTGGGAGCAGGACTCCAGTACGGGACCATTGTCGCTTCACTAGGAGCCACCGGCCACGGAGGAGTTCTCGTTCGAGTCACCAGTTCCAACCCCGGCGTCCTGCTCGTGTCACCTAATGCCACAACCTCGGGAGCGGCCTTCATCGACGTTGCAGTCGCGAACGGCGCGACGACTGTGCCCTTCTACATTCAGGGTGTTGAGGGACAGGACGCCTCGGCCACCCTGACATTTTCCGCACCCGGCTTCACCAACGGCGTCGCCACGGTGACGGTGCGGTTCCACGCCGAGGGCGACGTGATCGGCACCGTTCGTCGATGGAGCGGCACCGAGTGGGTTGGTTATCCGGTACCTGATCCGAACCTGACCGTCGATCGAGGC
>JAVJHY011357000.1:0-14043 GCA_035593235.1 Phascolosoma agassizii | reverse complement strand
GTTCCTTTAATACCCGCATTAACGTCGAGCGCTTTCACCGATTTGGCCAAATCGCCTTGTCCTAGGGCGCGTAGTAGGGGCGCGACTTTGTCACCTTTTACACTCAGGTTGCCGTCAAGCGTGCCCTTGCCGCTGTCGAGATTTTGACCTTTGAAATTGCCGCTTATCAGCAAACCGAGCCCTTCGGCAGCTAATGTCGGTAATTCAACCTTGCCGTTGTTCGAGTCTGTTAGGAAACTACTGTCGATCTTGAAGGCTTTGTTCGGCGCCTCAGAGAGCGATTTGGCGATGCTGTGCAAACCGCTATCCGCGCCTTGGAATGTGGCGGCGATGGCCAACAGCGAGGGTAGATCGGGTCCGGAAGCGTTCAGTTTACCGGTTAACGCTGGTTTCTTACCGCCCGATCCCGCTGAGGTAACATTGCCTGAAATGGCATTACCCATGAGCTTGGCTTCCATTTTCGGAAGATTGATTTGGCCGCTTTTCATGTCTGCGTCAAATTTGGCTTGTAGATCAAACGATTTATCTTTCGCTTTACCTAGGACCGAGACGAGGTCCTTTAACGTTTTTTTGTCCATTCCTTGAAGTTGACCGATGACGGCGAGTAGGGACGGCAGGTTTGGCCCTTTGGCAGATAGATTTCCGCTGCCAGCGGGCTCATCGGTGTTTGCTCGCTCGGCGTTCAGGGTCGCGTCAAGATTTGCACCGAGCATTGCGCCCTTTAAGGTCGGGATTTTAACGTCACCCGATCGCATGTCTGCATCGAATTCCGCGTCGAAATTAAATCCGCGCTCCTTCAATGATGCAATTTGATCGGCGACAGGTAACTCAAACGCTTTAAAAATGAGCGCCAAATCCGTGCCTTTCAATGCGATCTTACCGCGCGCACCCGGCGCATCGGATTCAATATCTGTTGCTTCAATGTCGCCGTTTAGCTGTGTACCGAGCCCGTTTAGCGCGAGTTGGCTTATTTTTGCGGTGCCTTGTTCGAGATCCACATCAACTATCGCGTTTGTTTTTACGCTCGCAGTGCCGCCCGGTAAGTGTTTACCGCGCATCGCGATGTCTAGATCGAGCGGCTCTACATGGTAGTGTTCGTCGCCGAGGTCGTAGGCCACCGTGCCTACCAATTTTACGTCCGAATCCAACGCGGGTTGATTCGCGAGCGCCTTGAGTGACATTTCAAACGCAATGGGATCGCCGAACGTTAGCGGTCCGGTGGTCATATTGAGATTGGTGATATCGACGTTTTGACCGCTAGCGGCGTCACGCCAGCTCAGCGCGGCATCTTTTATGTCGACGCCGCCCAGTGCGATCGTCGCGAAATCCCCCCCGGAGCGTTTTTCTTGCGGGTCGTCCCCGGCTAGATCGGCCCAGTTGGTCACGCCCTCGCTATCGGCCGCCAAGTTCACCCGGGCGCCATAAAGCTTGACAGTGTCCATCTCAATTTGCGATTTCAGTAGCGGTAAGGTGGCAATTGCAACTTGCAACTCCTCGGCCGCAAGAAACGGCTCATCACCGAATCCTGGCGCGTTGCTTAACGCGACAGGCCCGGCCTTGATTTTTATTTTCGGCCAAAATGCCCATTCGAGATCACCTTCCAATGTGAGTTCGCGTCCGGTGCTATCACGTACCTTTTGTGCAATCTTTTCTTTGAAGTCATTCGGATCAGCGAATGCGAAGAACGCAGCAACACCGCCGACAGCAACCACAAGCAGCACTAGCGCGAGGATTAAAATGATCTTTAGGGCCTTCATAGCAACTCCTTGAGTGTCTGGTAGCGATATCGCGCGAATTATGACGTCGTGCTTTGCAGCCGTTCGCGCGCGCGCGCGCATGCGGCGCGCACTTGATTCGGTGCCGTGCCGCCGAAATGGTCGCGCGCGTTCAGCGAGTTATCGATGTCGAGGACAGCATAAACGTCATCTTTAATTACAGGGCAAAGCGCTCTGAAGTCATCCATCGAAAGATCGGCTAGGTCACAGTTTTTTTCGATCGCGCTACGCACCGCCAAACCAACGACGGCGTGAGCATCACGAAACGGTAAGCCAGCGCGAACCAAATAATCGGCAAGGTCGGTTGCGGTGGCAAACCCCTGGGCAACCGCACGCCGCATACTGTTGTGATTGACTTTCAGGGTCGGGATTAAATCACCAAAGGCCTTAATACAGTCTACTAAGGTATCAACCGTGTCAAAGAGCGGTTCTTTGTCTTCCTGGTTGTCTTTGTTGTACGCCAGCGGTTGCGATTTCATGAGCGTTAGCAGGCTCATTAAATGACCGAACACGCGGCCGGATTTTCCCCGTACCAGCTCTGGCACATCGGGGTTTTTCTTTTGCGGCATCATCGAAGAGCCCGTGCAGAAAGCATCGCCGAGTTCAACAAAGGAAAATTGCTGGGAGTTCCACAAGACGAGTTCTTCGCACATTCTGGATAGGTGCATCATTATGAGTGACGCATCGGCACAAAATTCGATGGCGAAATCACGATCGCTAACTGAGTCGAGCGAGTTTTCCGTTACGCCCGAAAAGCCCAGCAATCGTGCTGTTAACGCGCGGTCGATAGGGAACGTCGTACCGGCGAGTGCACCGGCACCTAACGGCGATACATCGACCCGTTCGCGACACTCGCGCAATCGCGCCTGATCGCGCATTAGCATTTCGCACCAGGCCAGCATGTGGTGGCCGAACGAAATCGGCTGTGCAGTCTGCAAATGAGTGTAACCAGGCATGATCGTCGCCGCTTCGCGCTCCGCCAAGTCGATAACCGCCTGCATCAGGTGTTCAAGCCCATCGACGATTAAATCGATTTGTTCACGCAAATAGAGTCGCACATCGGTTGCAATTTGGTCGTTGCGCGAACGGGCGGTATGCAACTTTTTTCCGACCTCGCCGATTCGCTCGACTAACGCTCGCTCGATGTTCATGTGTACGTCTTCAAGGGCGATTGACCACGTAAAACGGTCACTGTCGATATCGGTTTGAATGGCGGCCAATCCAGCAACGATTTCATCGTATTCCGCTTGCGTCAATATGGCGGCCTGGCGCAGCATATCTGCGTGCGCGAGAGAACCACGGATATCGTGATCGGCTAAGCGTCGGTCAAACTGCACCGAGGCGGTAAAACGTTCAACGAATGCGTCAGTGGGGGCGCTAAAGCGTCCGCCCCAAGGTTTACTGGAATGTGATTTTTTGCTCATTTTGAATCTGCCCGTATCGCGCTACAGTATATCCCATGCACATCAACGAAGGACCGATTTTGCGCGCCAGAAATGATCTGCGGCGGCGGTTTATTGAACGAGGCGAGCAGTTCCCGAGCATGGCCATCGTAAAAAATGAGCATTATTTGCGTGTCGCCTAAGATAATGAAACCGGGGCGTGCCGGACCGGCGATGTTCTTGCCCGATTTGTGTGGTCTACACGCACTATTCGTGGTTGTGGTCATCGGCGAATTACTCGCGATTGTACTCACCTTAGCGACGAACGAGATCGGTGCGGCGTTTTTGTACAGGCTCTCGTTAGTGTCGTTGTTCACGCAGTGGGTGGGGTTATCTGCCGCCGCCGCGTTATGCGTGTCACGCCGCTACCTAGATCGATTAAACGACACCATGGCCGCTTTTTCCAGCTACCTAGTGATTTTGGCCGTCGTTTACGTGATGAGTGAAATCGCATGGTGGTTTATGCGACCGCTCGCCGTCGGTGATGCCGTAAATGCGATCAAGCGCGGTGACTTTCTCATCCGCACATTCGGTATTGGCGCGATCGTTGGTGCATTGATCCTTCGCTATTTTTATCTCCAGCATCATTGGAAATTGCGCACCGTATCGGAGGCGCGCGCGCGCCTCGATGCCTTACAGGCGCGGATTCGGCCACATTTTCTTTTCAACTGCATGAATACAATAGCGAGTCTGACGCGGACCGATGCGCAGGCGGCGGAGGGTGCGATTGAGGATCTCTCCGATCTATTTCGGGCGAGTATGGGCGAATCGCGTAATTTGGTTAGTTTGACAGAAGAGTTTGAATTGGTGCGTGGATATTTGAATATAGAAGCAGCGCGGCTCGGATCGCGCCTCCAAACGCGCTGGGACGTCGACCATCTATCTGGTGATATCCGTATCCCCCAACTAACGTTACAACCGTTGGTTGAGAATGCGATATATCACGGCATCGAACCGCTTGCGGATGGCGGGGTCATCGATATACGCGGTCGCATCGAGAACAACACGCTTTCAATATCGATAGAGAACCCTATTTCCGATGCGCAAAACTTGCACCACGACGGCAACCAACTCGCACAGGATAATGTTGCCGAACGCCTGCTTGCACATTTCGGCGCACGCGGCCGTCTGGATATTGAGATCGACGGATCGCATTATCGGGTGAGCATTTCGATACCGACGGAGGTAGATGATGCGCATTTTCATCGTCGATGATGAGCCGCTTGCCCGCGCGCGGCTGGAGGCTCAAATTCAAGATAAGGCGCTTGGCGAAATCGCGGGGCAGGCGTCGAACGGTATTGACGCGATTCGCTTCATCGAATCGAATCCGCCGGACGTAGTGCTGTTGGACATTCGAATGCCGGGGATGGACGGTATCGAAACGGCGCGGCATGTGATGCGACTACCGATGCCGCCGGCGATTATTTTTACTACCGCTTACGACGATCGTGCGTTGGCCGCCTTCGAGGCCAATGCAATCGATTATTTGCTAAAACCGATCCGCTCGGCTCGATTAGAGCAAGCGCTAGCAAAAGCGAAAGTCTTGAGCGTCGCGCAAACCCACGAGGCCGCGAATATTACCGGTGACGCGAGCCGCACGCATATTAGCGGTACCGCGCAGGGCGATTTATCCCTTGTGCCGATCGAGCGGATTCGATATTTTCAGGCCGACCAAGGCTATGTCGACGTCATCTGGGATGAAGGTTCCGTGCTAATTGAGGAATCATTACGCGCGCTTGAGAATGAGTTTAAAGAGTCGTTCGTACGGGTACACCGTAACGCACTGGTTGCCGTTCGGCACATCACGGGGTTGATCCGCGACACTTCGGGCAATTATTCGGTGAGTGTCGCGGATGTGGACGCGCAACTACCGGTTTCCCGCCGTCTACTCAGTAGCGTCCGTGCACGGTTGCGCTAACTAATTACAGGGCGCGCTTGTCGTTGGTGTTTGCATCGCCTAGGAGATCGCCTTGCAACGCCTGGAGTACGCTGAGTCCTACCACCGCGGCCGTTTCGGTTCGCAATATCCTTGGTCCGAAGCCGAGCGCCATGAATCCAGCAGTTCGGCAAGTATCGAGTTCATCTGTATCGAGGCCGCCTTCGGGGCCGATCACGAGTCCGATCGAGGCACCGGCGCTATTCGATTCGAGCTGGTCAAGCCGATCACTGCCCCGTGGTTCAAGCACTACACCGCGATCAAACAGTGCGGCATGGAGCAACTCGTCTATTGTAAATATCGGATGTAATACCGGTAACCGATTGCGTCCACATTGTTCACAGGCATGCTGAATAATGCCGCTCCAGTGGTTTATGCGGCTCGCTGCGCGATCATCGGACAGCGGCGTTTGAGTTCGGTTAGCCCGCAGCGGAACGATCGAAGTGACTCCCAGTTCGACGGCTTTTTGAATCGCGTAGTCCATCCGTTCACCACGTGAGATGCCTTGCACTAACGTTAAATTGAGTGGTGATTCTCGTTCCACGGACGCGAATTTCCTAATAGAAATAATCACTGCGCGCCGCTCGATCGATTTCACGACGCCGTGATACTCGCCGCCAGTGCCGTTAAATAATGTCACGTTAGAGCCGATCCGTAACCGCAATACCCGACTCACATGATGTGCGGCTGCGGGGGGAAGCGTCACTTCTGCGCCGACACTTATTACGGAATCTACGAACACTCTAGTCACCGGAAATGTATCCTTTGTTAATCGAGCGACTCGCCAACTTTAGGCCTGCTCTATACAATGGTCTGCAACCTCGAATATATGCAAGGTAATGGAAAAAGAAAAATTCGCGCTATTTCACGTTGGCCAACGAATTCGTCATAAGCGGTTCGATTATCGCGGCGTGGTATTCGACGTCGATGCCGCTTTCAATGGCGAGGACGCATGGTACGACCAAGTGGCGCAATCGCGTCCCCCTAAAAATGCGCCCTGGTATCATGTGTTGCCAATGGCGAAGAACATACGACCTATGTCGCCGAGCGAAATCTAATGGCAGACGCCTCGCTAGAAAGCATAAATCATCCGCTGGTGTCGGCAATATTTTGCGAGGTAACCAACGACGGTTACGTCCTACGTAACAAACCCAACTGAGTTTTCGTCGTGAAATTCCGCTCTATTCGCACGCTATTCGAACACCAGATCGCGAAATTCGTGGAGCAGCCCGAAGAAGCGAAGCACTCGCTAGAACTGGCTGGTGCAGCCCTGCTTTTGGAAGTAAGCCGCGCCGACGATGACATTTCTCCCGTTGAGCGCGATGCAATTCGTGCCGCGGTGAGAAATGTTTTCCGTCTCTCCGAACTCGAGTTGGAAGAAATCGTCGCAACGGCGGAAGAGGCGGTGGAGGCATCGATATCGTTATACGATTTCACGGTCATCATCAATGAGCGGTTTTCTCGAGAACAGAGAGTGCAATTGCTCGAAATGCTTTGGACAGTCGCGTACGCCGACGAGAAACTTGACCAATATGAAGAATACTACGTGCGCAAAATTGCTGACCTACTGCATGTATCGCATAGCGACTACATTAAGACAAAGCACCGAGCGATGCCACGTTAGCCTCATTTAGTTGAAGTCTTTGCTGCGTTATGGCGGCGCGAGAACATTTAATGTGCTGTGACTTCTGGAATGGTGTAATCCGGCCCCAACATAGCCACCACGAGGCGATCTTCCAATTCGATGCGGGTCGCGATTTCCTCGCCGAGAATGGATAAATCTTCGGTCAAGTTGTTCCGAACTCTTTCGTCATCGGCAGCTTCGTAGCGGTCGCTAAAATCAATCGAGACGTCGGTAGTCTCAGAGATTCGCGGATAAATCTCGGCGCCGATGTCCACTACCGGCGCGCGGCGTTCTTTACCCTCGGCAATTCGCCGATAGAGTCCAAAATGACCCGCGGCGATGTAGTCCACCAATACTTCCAGAAACTCATCGAGCAAATCTCGGTAGGAATTGTCGATCTCGGTTGTTGGGAGTTTCGACAATTCCCACATGAGGATCAGCATGCGCTGGCGTTGCTGTAACAATCCGTCAATTTGCTTTCGCGTGCGTGGACGCGGGTTGTCTGTGTGAGTTGTGCTATTCGTCATGATTATCTCAACGTAATTGCTGGACCGCGCTAACGCCTTGTCTGACAACGGTATGCTTTATTTATTCTAGGGTTAATGTTTCCCGTGACCGCCAACAAGAATGCATGCAGGGCGGTTGCTGGAACCAAGCTCCTATCCGGTTACGACCAGTTGCCGTCACGGTACTGTGGTAATAGCAGCATGAAAAGCGCGCCTGCGCCAAAGTGCGATGCGCTTCCAAAGTTGCTCGACATGCACGCCTTTTGCGCCATGCCGCCGTTATAATGATAATTATGGAAATACCTGGCTACACCATAGAAGATCGCATCGGTAAAGGTGGTATGGCCACCGTCTACCTCGCGACGCAATCGTCACTAGATCGCCAGGTCGTACTCAAGGTGCTAAATGCATCGGCGATCGACTCGCCGGCGGTGTTAGAGCGCTTCATCAACGAGGGACGCCTTGTCGCCTCATTGCAGCACCCAAATATCATTACTACCTACGATATTGGCACGGCCGACGATGAAGTCTATATCTCGATGGAGTATGTCGAGGGTGGAGATCTCAAGCAAAAGCTAAAAGACAACATATTTTCACCCCGTGAGGCGGTGAACATAGTTGAAAAAATCGGCTCTGGTCTCGGCGCGGCCCACGCGAAAGGAATTATTCATCGAGATGTTAAGCCCGGTAATATTCTGTTTCGCGAGGACGGCACGCCACTCCTCAGCGATTTTGGCATCGCCAAGCGCCTTAGTGGAGATGCCGAGTTAACCCGTACCGGCATGTTCGTTGGCAGCCCAAATTATATGGCGCCTGAACAGTCCGATTTAGGTCCAATCGATCAACGCGCCGATATCTATTCTCTGGGCGTTATATTTTACGAAATGCTGACCGGGAAGAAGCCGTATATCGCCTCTTCGGTGATCGACGTGATTCTAAAACACAAAAACGCGCCGATTCCGCGTTTAGCGCCGGCATTGCGGCCGTATCAGGAAATGATCGAGCTCATGTTGGCGAAAGATCGTGGCGATCGATTTCAAGACGTGCCGAGCCTACTGCATTACATTTTCACTAAGGTAGATGTGCCGGACCCTGCCGTCACCACACGGGCGTCGCAGGACGGTAGTCGGGTCCTATCAAGCGAAGATAAAACGATTGAGGCCGGCCAAGTGACCCGCCTTAGCCTAGAGCCGAACAAGCGGCGCGACTACCGCGTGGTTTTGTCTGCTGCAGCTATTGTATGTGCATTCGCTTACGCTGGGTTACTGGTAATCGAGCGACGCATGCAAGGTACGGATTTACCCACCTCGGTCCCAGTCGGTATATCTATAGACATCCCATTAAATCCCACACCTTCGCCGAATTCGGGTGAAGCGATGAGTGCCATCGAGCGTGAGAAAATAACGGGAGCATTACGCTGGTTGGCCAGTCATAGTTTAAATGAATATAGATTGGCCGCCCCGCCGAAAGACAACGCCTATTACTACTACTCGCGGCTCCTACAGATGGATCCCGCTGACCCAACTGCGCGTGCTGGGTTAATGCAAATTGCCGAGCGGTTTGCGATACTCGCGGAGCGAGAAATTGCCAAAGGCAATCGCGAACAAGCGCAGCGCTACATTGAAATTGGGTTGCAAATCGACGCTAGCAATAAAACCTTGGCGGCGCTACGGGGGCTCGCGCAGTTAGAGCGACGTGGATTTTTCGATTCGATAAAGAGCTTTTTCGAATAACCTCAAAATAAACAACGAGACATGTCTTACGGATCACTCGTGTGGTGCGCCGGCGTCCTTGAGTAACGCTTTTGCCTCGCTCGCGCGGCGATCATCCCAGGCGTCGAGCAAGGCTTTCAGCTCTGCAACCGTTGTTTCGACTGGCGCTGCGTTCTTGTGCGACTCTTGCTGCTGTTCAGCTGCTACGGTTGCGTCCCGGGTGGCAGCGATGTCTGCAATAGCCTCGCCGTCAACGTCTAACGGTGGCTCTGCAGGATCGGATGTTTCTCGATCGGGCGCGGCAATTGTTGGGGACGGGTATTGCTTAAACGCGCGCGCGCGTAATTCCAGGCGCCGATCCTCCGGCACCGAGATCGCCGTATCGTCAATCAGGTGGCCGTCGCGAAACACGAAAACCCTTGGGCCCGACGAAGCGCTTCGATACCATGCCGGGGGTGAGCCCGATAACTGTATGGTGCCGGTTGCCGGGTGCGACCACTGATACATCCGCGCCTCAGCGCGAGGGGTGCAAACCATCGCGACCGCGAACGCCAATACGAGCGAACGGGAAATACCACTGTGCTTTATGGATAACCGCATAACGACAAACGGTACTTCGCTGATACGGCGACTGCAATACCCGGTTTCGTGGCCAAATGCGTTTTTGACCAGCTGGTTGCAACGCAAATTGTTACGAAACCGCGGTTTACGACGGATCGTTAAATTCAGTTGCAGTGTGGTAAGGGGTCTTTCCGATCGACGCGAATAGGGCCTGCTATGTCCGATAACTTATTTGCGCGACTTGATGACGGTGCGACGGTAGTAACACCGTCGTCGCGCCTAGCAAAACTGATTACTGATCGTTATCACACTTGGAAATCAGCGGGTGGCGATGCTTGCTGGGCAGCGCCATCGATAATGTCATTTAGCGCGTGGTTGAGTGAGACGTATAAATCCGCAACTTTGACCACACCTGAGCTCGTCGGCGCGACAGGGTTACTGTCAGTTGACCAGGAATTTCTGTTGTGGGTGCAAATAATTCGACGTCGGCTAGACGATCTGGGCACCGCACAGATCAACGCGTTAGCCGGGCTCGCTCAGCGGGCGTGGGCATCTGTACACCTTTGGGAAATACCGATCGAGTTGTTAAAGCAGCATGCGTCTAGTCAGGAGGCGCTAATGTTTATTACTTGGTCGCACGAGTTTCTACAAAGGTCGAACGATCTTGGACTAACCGATTTGCATTCGCATGCGACATGGCTTGCGCATCAAACGGATGCTACCGCGGACCAGCAAAAACACATTGTTTTTTATGGTTACACCCGCGATTACCCGCTCGTGAAGCGATTGGTGCAGAATTTACCGGCAGGATCTGTTCGTCCTGTAGCAACCTCGGGTGGGCAAACCCGGAGCGCAGATTATCGGCAATTCGCACAACTTAAAAATGAGCTTTCGGCCGCCATGCAGTGGGCCGCACGCGAAAAAACTAAGAATCCGCAAGCCAGTCTATTGATCGCCTACACAGGCAAAACTCGAATCGACCCCAATTTGGCGCAATCACTATCACGAGCGTTTAATCTTGGCTTCGGCAATGGTCGATCGGGGGGCGCGCCACATTTGGATTGTTTCGCCGATGTTGCGCTCAGTGAGATACCGATTATTCAAAGTGCCATGCGTCTACTCGATTGGCGACCTGTTCGCTCCTGGGACGACATGAGTTGTTTGATTTTGGATCCCTACCTTGGCGACGCTGGTGTTGAGCGTCAACAGCGGGCATTGCTCGATCGCAATTTGCGCTCGCGTGGCGGCGTCGACATATCGATTGCATCTGCAATTGACGCTGCCGCGCAGGAATCGACCCTGTGTGTTGGCTTATCAGCGCGGTTTGCCGCTTTGCAGATCCGGACGAGCGAAACCTCGCGACGCCAATCTTTGCACGCCTGGATTGACCACGCTGAAGGTATTCTAAAAGCCGCCGGTTGGCCCGGAGACCAAGTGTTGAACGATAGCGAGCAGACCGCATTCGATGAGTGGGGTCGAGTGATGGATTCGATCGCATCGCTAAATGTCGTATTGTCGGCTTGCGCCTGGTATGAGGCCTTACGGTACTGGCGGACAATACTCCAACGCCGTCGTGTTTCGCTGCCCGCACCAGTAAATTCGGTACAAGTCGTGAGCATCGAAGAAGCTGCATTTATCGATGCAGATGCGATATGGGTCGTTGATCTGCACGACGGCACCTGGCCGGAACCGGTCGCATCGAATCCGCTACTACCTTTTTCACTGCAGCGTAGTAGTGGTTTAGCCGGTGCAGACCCTAAGGTCGAGCGCAAGCACGCCGAACGCGTGTTAGTAACCCTACAAACCCGGCACCCGCGAGCAATTTGGAGTTACGCCGCAACGCACGCAGAAACCCATCGGCGTCCCTTGAATAGCTGGCATTACGCGGCCCAATCCGAGCCGTTAGACGAATTATGGCCAAGGGCGGCGGTGGGTTTCGAGTCGTTTGACGACACATACGCGCGCGCTTTAGCAACAAGTGCCAAAGTGGGCGGTGGCGTCGCTCTATTTACCGATCAGGCCGCCTGCCCGATGCGCGCAGTTGCGTACCATCGGTTGCGTGCGCGATCGCCGCGTGATCCGACACCAGGGTTTGATCCAATTCAACGCGGAATTTTATTGCATGCGTTAATGGCAGCGATCTGGCAACGCCTAAAGACGCAAGCGGTACTAATAGCAATGGATACCGCTACCTTACAACGCACGATAGATGGTTGTGCCGAAGGCGTACTGACCCGATTTAGCGGGCGCCGCGGCGTTGCCGACAAATACTTGGCGCTGGAACACGACCGCTTAACGCGGCTCGCCGAGGATTGGTTAGTTCACGAGCGTAAACGCGCCGATTTTGAGGTGATCGCCTGCGAGCAGGCGCGCACGGCGTCGTTCGGCACGTTCACGATCAACACGCGGCTCGATCGAATCGATCGATTGGCAAATGGCAAGGAACTGATCATAGATTACAAAACCGGCGATGCGTCGTCATCGAGTTGGCAGGCGCCGCGAATTGACCAGCCCCAATTGCCGCTTTATGCGGTAAGTACGGAAGATTCGGCCGTCGGCGGGATCGCGTTTGCGAGAATAAAAAAGGGGGCCAGTAAAATCGTCAGTGAGCCACCGAACATTATCGATCGTAATGACCCGTCGGACGAGGAGGTAGAGTCTTGGCAGGGGAATTTAGATACGTGGCGCGCGGCGCTTGCGGAGTTGGCGCACGAAGTTTCCGAAGGTTATGCGTTAGCAGATCCGAAGCACGGCTTGAGTACCTGTCGTTATTGCGATCTACAGACACTGTGCCGAATTCATGAAGCGGGTACAGCTGATGTTGGTGACGATAATGCCAAATGAAGTGATTGACGATAAAACTGCTCGCGAGTCTGCGTTAGATCCGAGACGATCATATGTCGTGCAAGCCCCTGCCGGATCCGGTAAGACGACCTTGCTAACGCAGCGGTTTCTCAGACTCTTGGCGAGTGTCGCAGAGCCTGAATCGATCGTAGCGCTTACCTTTACACGTAAAGCGGCCGAGGAAATGCGCACGCGGATCCTCACTGCTTTGCGCGAGGTGACGGAGTCTCCCGCAACACTAGATCCGACCACCCGCTATTGGGCGGAACAGGCGCTCGCCGCGAATGCCAGAAATCAATGGGATCTACTGGATAGTCCGCGACGCTTACGGGTGTTAACGATCGACGCTTTGGCTGCAACAATCGCCGGTCATGGACCGCTCGCGTCGGGGCATATCGGGAACGCGCAGGTCTTGGAAGACGCGGACCATTTGTATCAACTCGCCGCGCGTGCCGCGATAAACCAACTTGCGGAGCCGTCGTCGCCTTGGGCGCACGGTGTCCGCACGTTGCTACGCCATCTGGACAACGATTGGACGCGTCTCGAAGATCATCTTGCAACGATGCTTGCGCGTCGCGATCAATGGTTACGATTTGTGGCACATCGTCCAGATAAGGGTGCATTCGAAAGCGCCTTGATGCTAGTGATCACCCATGACATCGAAGGCGTCGCAAGCTTGCTGCCGGAGCAATTGCACTCGGCGCTATTAAATTTGTGTATCGCCGCGGGCCGGCATCTCGCACGAGACTACCCGGATTCTCCGATGGCAATGCTCGCTGAGCTTGAAGCGTTACCCCCTGCTACAACAGGGGCGTTACCAATTTGGCAGGCGATTGCGAATCTATTTCTCACCAATAAAGGTGAAATACGCAAACGAGTGACGAAACGGGAGGGGTTTCCGTCCAAGGTCCCGGGTGCCGATGTACACAAACAGGCGTTCGTCGATTTAGCCGCCGAGTTAATCCAAATCCCAGAATTCCTCGGTCACTTGCACGCGTTACGATTGGCGCCGCAACCGTGGGCGAGAGTTGAAGATATCTCGATCGATTACGCGGTGATGGAAAATACGAGTGATGCTGTTGTTGTTCCATCTGATCTGGGTTGGAATGACGTGGGTTCCTGGCGCGCACTGTCCGAGGTCTACGCTCAGGATAATGCCGGAAATAATATACACGGCGACGTATTATTGGAAAACTGCAAAAATACGATGGCGTACAGCGAAAACAAATTAGTGGCTGTGGTGGGAGTCGAAGATCTGGTTGTCGTGGAGACGCTGGATGCAGTACTCGTAACCCACAAAGAACAATCCCAGCACGTCGGAGAAATCGTCAAGAAACTAAAGACTGAAGATCGCGTCGTGGCAACCGAGCACCGGAAGATTTATCGGCCCTGGGGTAACTACGATTCAATCGACTATGGTGATCGATTTCAGGTTAAACGCATTACTGTCAATCCCGGCGCCGAATTATCCCTACAAAAACACCACCACCGTGCTGAACACTGGATTGTGGTCAGCGGTACAGCGGAAGTAACCTGCGACGAAAAAATAATGATGCTCCAGGAAAATCAGTCGACTTACATTCCACTCGGTTCTGTACACCGTATCGCAAACCGTGGGTGCATTCCCCTCGAGCTCATAGAAG
>JAVJHY011355934.1:0-14052 GCA_035593235.1 Phascolosoma agassizii | reverse complement strand
GCTCCTGTGACGTCTTGAGCCGTAAGGCTGGAGTGCGTCCGGCCGATCGATGGGTGGCAACTGCCGACGCGGCCAACGTTCGGCACGTCCCGGGATAGGCGCCGTCTGGCGAGTTGCCGTGCGGCGCAGCTGCGGCCTCTCGAACCTCTCGCCGGGTGCAAAAGCACTCGTAAGTGAGGCCGTCAGCCACGAGGCGCGCGATCGCCTGCCGGTAGCGATCGACGTGGTCGCGTTGGCAAAGCTCACTGTCCCAATCGAGTCCTAGTCGCTCCAGGTCTCGGCGTTGGGTGTCGTAGGCCTCGGCGCGAATGGCTGCCGGGTCGAGATCTTCGAAGCGCAGCACGAACTCAGAGCCGGCGCTACGGGCGAACAGCCAAGCCAGTAGTGCTGTTCGGAGGTTGCCGAGGTGGAACGTGCCCGTTGGGCTCGGCGCAAATCGTCCGCGCATGGAGAGCGAACGCTACCTCGCCACGAAATACTTGGACCGAGGGTGGTGACAAATCAGCGCGCTGGTCGTTTGTTCAGGCTGATACTGGAACCCGGTCTCCTCATTGCATTCGAGCCCGATCCGGCTCCCGTCGAGCAGCTCGAGAACCTTGGTGTTGTCTTCGAGGTCGGGACAAGCGGGGTAGCCCCAGCTGTAGCGCCCGCCCCGGTATTGCTGGCGGAACAGCCCAGCGAGGTTCGGCCCGTCCTGGTCAATGAAGCCCCATTCTTCGCGAATGCGATAGTGCCAGAGCTCGGCGAGGGCCTCGGCCATCTCGACGCCAATGCCGTGGAGCAACAGATAGTCCTGGTACTTGTCGGCAGCGAACAGCTCGGCTGTTCGCTCTGATACTGCGGCGCCCATCGTGACAATGTGATTAAAGAGGTCTACGCCCAGATGGCGTGCTGCGATCCGCCCCATCTGTTGTTTTGCGTCGAACGCGTGCTCGCCCAAGTGATCCCAATTCAGCGAGTAGCCCGCGTGACCACTTTCGAAGTCAGCACCATCGGTTAGTTCCTTCATCAAGTTCAGCAGTTTCTCCGGCGACTCCGAAACATATGTCACCGGCAAGGACAACTGCGCCACGCCGACCGGCTCGTCGTCATCCTCGTCCGCGACCACTTTGATTGCGCAGTCGGATGGCTCGTTGGCGCGCGATCCCGATTCAAGGCTCATCATATAGATATCACGTCTACGCTTTGGATCCTTGAACCAGAAGGGAACCATCTCAAGGCTGTCGCTACGCAACTTCTTGGCACCAGACATTGATCCAGTCCTGAAGAAATTGAGTTCGGCTCCAACTTCAGCGAGGGCGCGGTTGTAGAATGCGATCAATGAGTCTGCGCTGTCGAAGACAGACCCCCGCCAATAGACGGTAACGTCGACACAGATCTTCGTGTATCTCACTCCATCTTCGGAGAAGTCGAACATTTCAGCACTGTCGCTCATGACTTTCAGGTCTCCTCACCACGCTAGGTACACGCACAACTCTTGGTGCTTATTTCTTGGGGCGGTTGATCGTTGGCTAATTTGGTCTGACGAGCGTATTGGGTGCCGCGCCACCGATCTCCTGGGAACTTGAAGTCAAAACACTGATCCACGTTTCCGAGGACTACGTCGGGAATCGTCTTGGGATCGTCTCTGGGTGTAACTGTTACATCGCCCGAGAAGCATGCAGGAGGATTTTCCTTCAACCTTGTCTCCAGATCGCGGGACCAACCCTTCCGCTTCGGCATCGATGCCTTCTTAGTGTATTTGTCCTTTCCCTTGGCGGTGAGGCCCTTATCGAATCCCGCCTTCACGTCGTCGCAGAAAGCCTCGCAGAGACAGTCCGCAATCTTTTTTGCTTCAAGGGAGAGGCCATCAACCGGCCGTTGGAGCGTCCCGCCCAAGCACACGGTGTTGCCATGATTCATCTGCATCTTGTCTGAGAGGCGACAAGCGTTCTTGCCGTCGAGCTTGACGTCGAACGAAGAGGTGATCCAGGTCGCCTCCTTCATGTTCGTACTGGACTTGACGCCTCCTGCAGTACCCGGCTCATCGCCCGTGCAACGGCTGAATTCGGACCCCTTGATCGCGGCCATCTTCCCGCCATCCACCTTGATGGTTTTGGTTCCTTTGACCAGATCACTCGACATGGAGATGATGACCGGATACGGGATCGGGACCGGCCCTCCAGGCGAGGGCGTCGTGCAGACATCGGGGAGTGTGTTCTTGCTGATTCCCATGCTGCCTTTGTGAACCAGGGAATTGCTTTTGCCGTTGACATGGATCGTGACAGCCATCAATCCACCCTCGGCACTTGAACGCCAGCTTCGAACAACGCAGCCGAACGTTCGCCCCCTTCGGAGCTGGCCCAAAGCAAGGTGAGCGCCCGGTCAACATCGTTCTGCGCAGCGGCCGCGCGGGCGAGCAGCACGAAGAGCGGGCCGGAAGCAGCACCGACGTCTCCCCAACAATCGGCTGGTGAAGTGAAGGCCGAGGTATCAACGAAGCGTTCGGAGGTTCGCGCGAGCATGAAGCCGAACTCGTCTGCGCGATACGCCTCGCCATTCAGGTCACAGATTGTGTGAGCGACGAGCTTTCCGATCGGCACATGAGCCTCGATCACATTCTGGACCGCGCGAGTCAGAGCCTTCCCGATGCAGACGGTTTCGGTCTTGATGCGGTTCTCTTCTGCGGCCGTGACGACTCCCAGCAGGCGGCCAAGGACGGTTAGTTGATATCGTTCGGCTGTGGCTTCGGAACAGAGAAGACAAAAGCCCGCGGCCTCGCCGGGAATGAAGCCCCAGGCGTTGTGAAGATAATGGAGCTGCTCACAGTCTTCCACCCAGTCGAGGGTGTCGGGATCTAGGTAGGAGTCGATGCCGCCCACTAGACAGAACTCGGTCGCGCCAGCGCGAATCATCTCGCAGGCGGATTCGATTGCAATCAGACCGGCGGAATGACCGTTGGGCAGGATAGTGGGCTCTGCGATGCGGCATTCGTCATTGAACTCTTCGGGGAGCTTCGCAGCGAGGGTTGCCGCGAGGTCTTCGGGGATTCCCGGTCTTGGCTCGGGCAATCCAATGATCGCGGGGATCGCACTTCCGACATCCAAGGCAGAGACCGGAGCAAGCGCTTCGCGTATTGCTGGCGCAGCGAGCCGGATGAACCGATCCGCGCCGACGACATCGAGATCTACGAACGGAACGCTCGCGACGACGAACGGCTCGCCGATCCGGTCGATCATGAAAGCGTGATCCGCGAATCCCGCGATCCCAGCGCGCACCGCGGCCGCCGTGGCCGGCGCGGTCATGCCGACGGGCGTGACTGCGCCGATGCCCACGACACAGATCGCGTTCGAATTATCGATGGGAGCACTCATCAGTGGTCGGCCTCCCCGACCCAAACACCCGCGGCGCGGTCGTGTTCTGAAACGTTAATCCGACGCTTGAGATCGATCCGGGTCGTCAGAAGTTTCTGGACCTTGTGATGGCAGGGTAGGTGAGTGTGCCAGACGAGCATCACCCTCGGCACGTCGGGTTCGATCGCGACCGTATGAAGGACGGCACGGTGGGCGCGGCGCTCGCCGTCGTCGAATTGCGTTTCGATCCCGAAGCTGACCTTCGGCAGGTTGAATCGGAGCAGTCCGTTGGCGGTCAGGTTGCGAAGCTCCACAGCCTCCCCCCCGCTCAGGAATCCGGGGAGCTGTTGGTCGGGCGGCGCGCTCTGATGGAAGCGCTCGTCGAAGTCATCGGGCAGCAGAGGCAAGCGTTCCTTCTGCCATCTTTCATCATAGGTCCCAGCGAATTCGACCCTAGGCGCCCAATGGCTAGCAAGCGGGCCGAAGCCCGCCGGCTGGGGGCGGTTCTTCCACCGGGTAATCCGTTGGCGTGGCATTTCGATGTTGGCGGCCGGCAAGCCGCGCAGATGTTTGGCGCGAGTCGCAAATCCCCTACCCACCGGGTTGCGAGACTCCCAACCACGTCGCTTCTGTTTTTCTGACAGCTCGTCCGTGCCGCCGAACGCGCGTTCGTACGTCAATGGCATCTTCGTGAATCGATCAGGACGAGTCATCTTTAAGCCGAATAGCGACCTTCGCCAGAAGCGATCGCCGTAGACGCTCAGCGTCTTGTCGACGGAGCCGACCTTGAGGCTCACGTTGAGCTTGGTTGTCGGCTCTCCACGGGGGGCGTAGGCGTGACCGTGAAGGAGGATGTCGGTGGCGTTCTTCTTGTGCACTAGATCAGAATCGTAGAGCAGGCTTGTTTCACTCGGGTCGCCACGGAACTCGGGCGGCATCCGGACCTCTTCCTGCTCATCGGCTAAGCGCAGCTTGCCGTCCGCTTCGATGTCGAACGTGCCTTTGACGGCGACCAGCCACACCTCGGCGCCGTCCTTGTCGCGCACCCAACAACGCTCGGCCGCAAACGGTGTCCTGTTCGTAGTCGTCCACATATCGATTCGTGCCGATCGTGCATGAGGAGTTCAAGCTACAGATTGGATTCTATCGATTAGGTCACTTGGATGTCAGTGAGAGCGCACGATTAATACCCACCGCCTCAGAGCGTTTGGATAACTCGATCGACGTTCTCACATCAGGAGTCCGCAACCATGAGTCTCTCATCTGCATCATGTCAGAATGGAAGTCCGAATCAGTCCCGATTCTCGGGGGGACGTTACTCGGTAGTGGTCGTCGGCACGGAGGTTCCCGTGCCCTCCGCCCCTTCCACAAAACTAGGCACAAACTCCCCATCCGCCGGCGCCGCCACCGTCAGCGCCTTCCGGCAAAACGCCGCGATCTCCCCAACCGCGCGGTTCGATGTATCAAAATAAGCCGTATCACAACGCGCTTCCCGCAAACTCTGAAGCGGCGTCTTCTCATTCCGATCCGGCGCAGCGAGCGCGGTAGCGGCGTCCGTACCTTCTTGCTCGCCAGCTGCCCCATCCACCTCCGCAAACGGATCGAAGTCATCAACCTCTTCATCGCTCAGCCGGGGCAGGCGCATCGCCAATTCATGTCCCGTCGCCGAGGCCGCCGCCCGCCGAAATAACACGCGGGCTTCCTTGAACCCTTGAATCGAGTCTTCGATCTCGAGGTCCTCGCGCCAATCGGAGGCGGGCTCGAGAAAGGCGACCGCGCTGGCGTAGGACTTCTTGTATTCGAGCGCGTAGAAACTGGCCATTTTACTCCCGGACCAGTTTGTGGTGCGGAAGCGGTCGGCTTCGGTCTGTGCATCGCCGGCGCTCTTCTCGGCGCGGCGTGCGAGTTCGGGGTAGAGGTCGAGGTCGGCGATTTGTTGGTTGGTTTCGGTGAGGGTGGTGCGGGCGCGCGTGAGGAAGTCAGCTTGCCGATGCGCGACGAGGCAGGGACTGGCGGTTGCGGAGATTCGTGGCGGGGCGACTTTGGCTTCGAGGGTCGCGGCCGCGTCCGGGAAACCGCGGCGTAGGTCAGCGATTCGGTCGAGCGCAGCTTCGGCGGCGACCGTTCCGCCTTGGTCGAGAAGTCCGCCGGCGAGAAGGGTGCAGTATTCGGTATAGGCCGCAGCACTTTTATCAACGGCACCCTGCGCACTCAACCAGTTGCCGTTCTCAAGATCGCGCTCGCCGAGGCGGATCTCGTCTTCGCCGGTCAGGAAGGCATCGTCAGCGCCGTCGAATACGGCACGCTCCGTTTCGGGCAGCGCCAGCGCACGAACGAGCGCTCGGGTTGCCCGGGCGTCTTCCTGGAGCGCCCGGGCCGTGGCCCCCGCCCCGCGAGCGAGATTGGCATCGGACTGGCTGATCCACCGCGTATAGACCTGGGGCACGATGACCGCGGCGAGCGCCACGACGGCGGCGACGGCGAAGGCCCACCGAGGCAAAGCACGACCCGTTCCGCCCTGAAGCGCTTCATCGAGCGCCTTCTTCATCTCATCGCCGTCCGCATAACGATCTTCGGGCTTCGTGCGGCAGGCCTTGGCGATGACCTTTTGGAGCGGGCGCGGTACCTGCACGCCGGCGGGATATTTGATCGGAATGCGTTCGTCACGGCGTGCAACTTCAGAGAGGTAGCTCTCGACGGCCTTGGCGTTCGATGAGTCGACGCCTTCGATGTTCTGGTAGATGCGTTGTCCGGTGAGGGCTTCGTAGAGGGTGACGCCGGCGGCGAAGACATCGCTGGCGGGCGTGATCTGCTCGCTCGCGTAGGCCTGCTCGGGCGACATGTAATGGCTCGTGCCGATCGCGACGCCGCGCGAAGTCTGGTCGCTCGAGTCCTGCTGATGGGCGATGCCGAGGTCGCCGAGTTTCGGGAAGCGGTCTTGCACGCCCATGATGTTCTTGGGCTTGAAGTCGCGGTGAACGACGCCCCGGCGGTGGATGGCGCCGAGCGCGTCGAGCAGGCCGGGGAAGATTCGGCTGACTTCGGCGAGCGTGAGGGGGCCTTCCTTAAGCCGCGCTGAGAGCGTCGTCCCCTCGACGAATGTCATCGAGTAGTAGTAACAACCTGTTGTGAGGTCACGGTCGGCGCGGTGGACCCGCACGAGATTGGGGTGGTCGTGTTCGACCAGGATATTGGATTCGCGCTCGAAGCGGAGGAACTCGTCGCCCTCGGCGGCATCGGGCATGAGGACCTTGAGCGCGAGCTTTCGGCGACCCGCGACCTCGGGGTCCGATACTTCGAACACCCAGGCGAACCCGCCGGCGTCGATGAATCGATCGATGTTGTAGGGGCCCATCCGCCGAATGCGTTGAGGATCGATCGATTGGCGCCGCTGCCCCGAATCGCTGGATGACGAACGCCAATGCGAGTTGTCTGAGGCGCGCGAACTCGAAGCCGAGCTGATTCCGCCCGATTCGGCGGCCGGGTCTGTGAGCGTTTGCGGAATTGAACGATCTAAGGGCGGCGTGTCGATTCGGCTGAGTCCCGATTTGCTGGCCTCGAACGCATCGAGCAGATGATGTGCGGAATCGAATCGCAGATACGGCGAAAGTTGGCAGGCGCGTTGGATAATCGTCTTGAGTCCGTCGTCGAGCGCAGTGAGACCCGAGAAATCGAGGTGGCTTTCGAGGTCTTGGTGGATGTGCCGTTCAACGGATTCGAGGGCTTCCGCACTGGGGTTCGCCTCGAGGATGGGCATCGCACTTTCGAGCGGAAGCCCCGTTGCCGCTTCGAAGAGCAGCCGGCCGAGGCCGAAGACGTCCGCGCGCGTGAGTTCGTCGATGCCCGTGACCCGCTCTTCGGGGAAACTTACGGAGGCCACGCGAATGGGCTGGTGTCCGCGTTGGGTTGCTGCGGGGTCGGTCGAATCGATTCGAGCTTCGCCTAATATTGCGCGCATGTCGCCGTCGAGCCAAACGTGGTGCGCGCCGATTTCGAGGTGCGCGCACGATTGTCCCTGGAGTCGCGACACGGCGTCGACGACGGGACCGATCGTCGTTTCGATCTCAGCTCGCGTAAGGGGACGCATCGCGCCCGCGCGGAATCGCTCGGCAAGTGAGGGGCCAGCCAGACGTCTTGTGACGAAGTAGACGATGCCCGTCAGTTCATCGAAGTGTGAGTCGATCGGGACGATCAGATGCGGAGTTTGAACGACGGCGAGGCGCGCCGCATAGCGCATGAAGCGCTCGGCCGCGCTCGGGCCCACGACCAGGCCGGGCTTCATGCTATGCAGCATCAGATCTGGGCCGAGTGGGCTCTCGTCCGCCACGGCAAAGACCCAGGCGGACGCGGACTCGCGCAGGCACTCAAGGAGTGCATACGGGCCAATCTGCGTAGGATGGTCAGACGGGGGATGCGGGGGCGGCATCAGCTCGTTTCTTACTCAGGGTGACCCGGCTGAGGGTAGCTCAGACGGATCGATCGGCTCGGCCTTCGTTGCGGGGTCGACACGCGCACTGTCGTCGGATCCCCTCATGACCGATGAAGTGATGTAGAGCCCCAGCATGACGACAAGCAATAGGAGCGTCACGATGGCGACCGTCAGCAGTTTCTGAACGCTGCGTCCCGTCTGCTCGGATTGCGTGGCGGAAGCAGTGGGGTGCTCAGCGTCTTCGTCGTGTGGGATTTGAATGAGCGCGACGGTGACGTTGTCGGGACCGCCCGCGGTATTGGCGGCGTCGATCAGCGCGTGCACCGCGTCGTCGCCTTCATGAAGCTCCAAGAAGTCCGCGATGTCCTCATCGGAGACGACGCCGGTGAGTCCGTCGCTGCAGAGTAGGAATCGGTCTCCGGGTTTCGCTTCGAGGCTCTGGATCTCGGGCTCGACGCCGCCCGGCGATCCGAGAGAACGGAGCACCTCGTTCTTGCGCGGGTGCGTGCTCGCTTCCTCGGGCCGAATTCGGCCGGCTCGAACGAGTTCCATGACCGTCGAGTGATCTTCTGTGAGCTGTATGAGCTGCGCCTCTCGAAAGCGATAGGCGCGGGAGTCACCGGCATGCACCAGCCAGTCTCCACTTTGATGGAGTAAAATGGCGACGACCGTCGAACCCATTCCTTCGAGATCGAGATCGTCCTCAGCGGCTTGGACGATCTCTTCGTTGGCCACGTCGATGGCTTGGGCGAGAAGCGCCTCGCCCTCGGCGGTGGAGTTCGCGAGCTGCTCGCCTAACCGGTGGATGGCCATTTGCGCTGCGGTTGCGCCACCGCGATGACCGCCCATCCCATCCGCGACGACAACGAGATGTGTCGTTCGATCGCGGCTGAAGGCGCCGCAGCGATCCTGGTTCTCGGTTCGCGTGCGTCCGATGTCGCTCCGGAGTGAGACGCGGACTTCGCTGGATGATTGCCCGTTGCCCGGCGAATTCTCATTGTCCGACGAGTGCCCACCGCTGGATGAGTGCCCACCGCTGGACGAGTGCCCACCGCTGGATGAGTGCCCACTGCCGGACGAAAGCCCATCGCCTGACAAGCGCACCTCGGTGGACGAATCGCCGGCGCTCAACGTTCGAACCTCGCTTCGACCACACCGAGCCGGATGCGGTCGCCCGAGTCGAGGCTGCGCCGCTGTGTCGCGTCGCCGTTCACGAAGGTGGATTGGTCGGCGCTGCAATCTTCGATGTAGACGGTGCGGCCGTTGATCACGATCTTGGCGTGATGCTCCGAGACACTCTCGTCGACCAGCTGTATGTCGTTGTCAGCGGCGGCCCCCAGGCGTGTTTGGCCTTGTCCGAGCCGGAAGGTTTGCCCCGATTGGCCGGGCGTCGTCAGGACGAATCGGCCGGGGCGCTGCAAGTAGACGACGAGGCCAGCAAGTGCGAGGGCCGCGAGCACAGCAATGACCGCCAAAATCGTGCCCGGCCCGATTTTTAAATTTTTCGGGTAGGGAACGACGTGAACCGCCGAGGCGCGGCGGCCAATTCGGAGTCGCAGCCGGTGAGGCTCGCCATCCATCCGCGTGGGCACGACGGCTTTCAGGCTCCGGTCCGCATCGTCCCACACGCCTAATAAAAGTGCGCCGAGTTCGTCCGGATGGCGCGTGCGCAGATACTCGCCACCCGTAGCCGACGCGAGGTCGTCAAGGAGTTCGATGTGCTCTTCGTGCCAAGGCGGAATCGGATGGCCAAGGGAATGAACGATGATTTGTCCGCGTCCTTCGCCGGCCGCGCTATCCGCGAGAAACGCATCGATCCGCCGCTGGGGCTGAATGAAACGATCGGTGTTTTCGGGGTCGCGCTCTTCGAGGCTGTGGCGGCCATCAGAAATCAGCAGGATGAGCGAGCGGCGCGGCGTGTCCTGCGTGTCCCGAAGAAGACGAATGGCATAATCGAGCCCATCGAAAAGTGCCGCGGAGAAAGCTTCGACATTCGGCGCGAGAATGCGCAGTGCGGTGCGGGCCTCGTCTGCGCTGGCACTGAAGGGAACAAGTTCGACTCGGTCGTTGGCGAACCCGACGACGGCGAGTTCATGGCGATCCCAGCCCGAGCCGTCTACGTGGTCGATGAACTCAACGAGCGCGCGTTTCGTTTGTTCGAGTGCGCCGCCGTCGGCGGTGACGTTGCTGTAGTCGATGACCACGACGACCGAGAGACCTTCGTCCTCCGCGTTTCTAAGCTCCGAGAGATTGACCGGTCCCGGCAAGATCTCGCCATCCTGCTCGACGACCAGACCCCCGAGGTCGATCAGATCGACATTTTCCCGGTAGGCATCGAGCGCCCGAAAATAGAGGGCGATCGAATCGTCTCCGCCCGGCGCTGCCCAGACGTCGTCGAGGCGGAGGTGAGCCACGGAAGATTCGATGTCGAGGCCGGGCGGCGCCTTGGTCGACTCGTCCGCATCGCCGCCGCATGAGACGATGACGAAGGCGACGCCGACCACGATGAGTCGGCTAAGAGCATTGCTCGTGGAGCGACGCATCGTGTGTCTTCGCGAGTCGATGTGTAACCGAGGGCGACGCTTCACGAGGCGCCTTCGAGAGACCTGAAACGAAGTACGTTGTCGAAGATCCTAATCGTCGCGCCGTCGCGCAGAACGGTCTTACGTTCGAGCGGGTTGTCGTTCACGACGGTGACGGCGAGTTCGCCGATGCTTGTTTTGAGCGGCGAGATCGTGAAGCGGTCGCCCGTGCATTCGATTTCGCAGTGCTCGCGGGAGATGACCTGTTGGTCGTCTCGCAGGGGAACCGTGATTTTGGTTCCGGCAAGATGACGGCCGACGACGTTGCGCCCAGCCGAGAGCGCACGCACGAGGCCGACATTAGGGCCGGCAGTCAAGACGATCACGCCGGTGGGGACCTTGCCCGCGGTGCGCTCCGTAAACGGATTTCGAGTTCGGTCGTCCTCGGGCGCAGGGGCGGGCTGTCCGGCGCGATGGTCGTTTCCCGTGACGGAGCCGGGGGCGGCATCTGTGGGTGGTTCTTGACGTTCAGAGTCGCTTCCTGAGTTCGGTGAAGAAGCCGCGTTAGAACCTTGTGCAACGGCTGCCCCGCGCTCCAGGGCAAGCCGGCGGCGCTCTTCCTCACTCTCTCGCAGTCGCTGTTCGAGTCGCTCCCGTTCTCGTCGCTCGCGCTCGATGGCATCGTTCGCCGCCGCAGAGGGTGCGGGCGAAAAGCCGTCGACCGCCGGAGTCGAAGATCTACGCGGCGCAGCACCCCGTTCTTGGGAACCGGGCGTGCCCCGATTGGTCGGGTCTTCGTGGATGGGTTCCGGTGTCACGTCGAGCACCGTGGAGCTGGCCTTCAGGCCGAAGAACTCGAGAACCTTGGCGAAAGCAGACAATTCAGAACCTCAGTCGCGGTCACGTCGCCTTCAAGGAGACGTCACACGTTAGTTTGCGTATCCAGCCGCTCGCAGCGCCTCGGCCCGAGGCAACCCGCTTTCGCCTGCCACCGCTGCCGCCAGGAAACGCGGCGCATAGTCGGCGGTTTCCTTCGGAAGGAGACCGCGGTCCACCAGCTCCCAATAGGGGGAAGCGCCAAAGGGATTGTCGAGTTTCCGGAGGGCGCGGTCCACTTTGTGTTCGCCGTAATTGTAGCCTGCGATCGCAAGAAGAAGCGAGCCTTCGAAGTCCTCAAAATGTGTTCTTAAGTCACGCAAGTAGGCTGCAGCGGCACGAGTGGCAAGTGTCGGGTCGCGGCGCTGGTCGATCGCTTTGCTGACTTCGAGATCGTAGCGGCGTGCCGTTCCCGGGATGAATTGCCAGATGCCGGACGCGCCTGCGTGGCTATCGGCGCGGCTTCGATAGGCGCTCTCGATGAACGCGAGGTAGTGAAACAGCGGTGAAGCACCCGACGCCGCCAGTTCTCGCTCGAGCAGTGGGATGACTTCGTTGGGTTGGCGCAGAATGGCCGCAAAGAACTCGTGGCGATGTGTCAATTGGCGTCCGATGTGGGGAAGCCACGCATCAGGAACTGTTGTGCTGGGCTCGCCCAGTTCAGCCAGGATGAAATCCACTTCTCGTCGGAGGCACCGCGGCAGCGTCTCAGCATCGGCCTGATCCAGGCGGCAGCGCGCTGCGTTTGAGGGTGCCGCGTTGGGCAGACGCTGTTGTGCCAGCGCCCCATTCGCGCGACCGAGAAGATCCTTCAGGCCAAGGTCACCGTCTGGGTCGAGGTGTTGGAGAGCAGCCAGGACGGGTTGGTCGGCGTTCGCGTCGTCGAGAAGTCCGGACTGATACAGAACACCCGCCGCAGATCGAATCTCGCGCCGGACGCTCTGCCAGTCCCCCCGGTCTCGAGATTCCATCGCCTGAGTGATGATGGCCTGCGCTCGGCGTAGCTCAGGCGGGGCCCTGAAAAACGTCCACCCGACGATCGCGGCGAGAACGAGCACCGCCGCCATCGCTGCGGGCCTTCGGATGGGTTCGGGAATGCTCACCTGATCTTCGATGCGTTCGAAACGCAGACGGGCGGCGCCGTCGGCCAGGGTGATTTCGTCGCTCGGCGACAGAGGGTGCCGCGCCTGAATTCGTGTGCCATTGACGAGGGTACCGTGCACGCTGCCTAAGTCTTCCAGCACATAGCGACCCATTCCCTCGCGGGTGAGTCGTGCGTGATGACGAGAAACGTTCTCATCGGCGACGATGAGGTCGCACTCCTGACTGCGGCCGATCCGGATGCTGCGACCCCGAACCACGCACACGGGCGCCGTGCTCGGTGGGTGAAGCAGCACGAGCCGGAACGCGGCCATCGCTCAGTGGGCGCCGCTGGCCGACCCGACGGCCGCGGGTGCTAGGTCAAGGACATAACGTGCGCCCACTGTCCGATCCCGCGCCAGGGGTTGATCGAGTTTTGCCCAAGCCCGACTCGATTCGACGCGCCCGAGTTCGAAGCGCCCCACGGTCTCGCCGCCTTGGACGACGCGGCCGGGCATGCCGGGCGACAAACAGTCGCGCCGGCCTCCGCGCAGCTCGAGTTCGTGGACCGGATTGCCCGAGCTTCGCAGGAGTTTGAGTCGCCTCTCGTTGCGTGTCGCGACTTCAATGCGTTGAGTGTTGCTCTCCGTGAATGACAATTCGGGAAGAGGTTGGTGAAGTCGTGCGGTGGAGGATCCCGAGTAGGCTTCCTGGATGCAGAATCGTGCGGGCTCGCCGTCGTCGAACGAAATTCGACCTTGCTGCCCGGCGAAGACGCCCTGCTGCTCGCCACCCCCAAGACGGATCTGCCGCACGGGGTCGCCCACTCGGCTGATGAGTTCGAGCAGCCGTGTGCCGGGGGCGGCGGGTTGGACGACCGCGACAGTGACTTGTGGCTCTTCGCGCTCTGCCACGGGTTCACGCGTCGCTGGTTCTGCGCGGGGCGTCTCGTCACGCGTCACCGGTATCGGCCTCGGCGCAGAGGTCCGTCGGGTCGGCGCCTGGTTCCGAATGCGAAACCGCACGTTCCCCGGCGACGAGACATAGAGCGTGGTCCCGGGAGTCATCGCGAGTCCGAAGGTGTTTTCGCGGAGCTCGCTCGATTCGAGATGGCCGAAGATGTCGCCACGCTCGTCGGCGTGGCGAATCGTGATGAGGCCATCTCCATCGAGCACTTCGAGCCGGAGGGTGACGAGTGTCGGAGCTTGCAGATCGGCTTTGTATCCGACGGTGCTGACTCCACTGCTCGGACAATCGATCCGGCCCTCGACCCAACTCGCATCGAGGGGTAGCAGGATGAACCGATTCGTTCCCCAGGTCGAACAGTCCGTGGCTTTGGCCTGATTGTCTTTCGGGAAGAAACGATTCCAATATGACGTCATCGTCGAACACCCAGAGGTTCCGGTGAAGATCGCGATCGCGAGTAGGGAAAGAATGAAACGATTCATGGCGGCCTTCTCTGGCGAGACGTTGCTGACGACGAGGGGCAGACGGTGTTGTTAGTTGCGCATCGATGAAGCGATCAAGGTGCATTGCAATGCCGTTTTCAAGCACCAAGCGGATCACGCCCAGCGCAGCGCGGCGCAATGCAAACGGATCCTTGGACCCTGTTGGTTTTTCATCAATCGCCCAAAATCCCGTGAGCGTATCGAGTTTGTCTGCCAATGCGACAGCAACGGACACAGGCGCCGTGGGCACATCGTCAGAGGGGCCGAGCGGCGAGTAATGTTCTTGTGCCGCCGCAGCAATGGCCGCGTCCTGGCCAGATGCTTTGATGTAATACCGTCCCATAAGTCCCTGAAGTTCAGGGAAT
>JAVJHY011353833.1:0-14063 GCA_035593235.1 Phascolosoma agassizii | reverse complement strand
ACCTGGGCTTCGCTTGCGTCGCAAAGGTGGATCCACAGCGGGCTTTGTCCCCCCGTGGCGCCGCGGAGCGGCAATCGCAACTGGCCTCGATTCGTGAACACGCAGTCGAGCTCGAGAACTCGCTCTTGTTCGCTGGTGCTCGAAGCACTCACGACCGCATTTCGAACTCCGAACTCGAGCCCCGACGAAAGAAACGTCGGCAAGGAATCAACCGAATGTCCAAGGCTGCGAACGGCTGCGGATGCGCTGTTCCACTGCTCACCTGCCGCCACTCGTATCGGGGCATCGAATGAGGGGGACTTGCTTGGAGAAGCTGTGGTTGCCATCGTGCGTTCTTGGCTCGGCGTTACCCGAACTACGCCGCGCCACACGCCAACCGAAAGGGCTTCGTCAGAACGCGAGTCGACAAGGAACTTGGTTCCCACAACTTCTACGGTGCCGTGATTCGACTCAACAAAGAACTTGGCGAGTGGCTCATCTTGCGTTGACGATTCGCCTTGCGCGAGCATCGTGGACACTTGACGTTCAACTTCAAACCACGCCACGCCACGCTCGAGAACTACGCGATCCGGAGACACATAGCGAAGGACCGAGTTCTGATCAAGAACAGCACGTACGCGGTGCGTAGGCGTTACATATGCAAGCTCACGAGGAAGGTGGGCGCTATAAAACCACGTCATTGAGCGAAGCGCATTTGAGTCGCCAGAACGAACGGACTCCTTCATCGGCGCACTTGTCCAAATCAACTCTGCCTCACCCGTGGATGGGCTAACGGGCGTGCTACGAGTTGAGAACGCGAACGCTCCCAACGCGATCAAGCAGGCTGCAGCGGCACTTCCGACCCACACTCGCCCGGAACGAGTCTTTGCCGTTTGAACACGCCTTGAGGCATCGCGGAACGATATGCCCGCGCCGGACCGCGAACTCAAACGAGCGCGGAATCGGTCGTAACTGGGCGCAGGAGGTGCAGCTTCGATCTGCTCGAACAGCACGGCCATTTGATCGTGAGAAGGCTGAGCCTCGGCTACTTCGCCACCAAGGTGTTCGATGTTACGTGGATCGACGTTGAGCATACCGCCGCCTTCCAACGTGCTCGCGTCTTCCGTATTGTTTTTCATGCGTACACGACCTTTCGGAGTCGTTGATCTGCGCGCGCCAAGCGACTCTTCACGGTTCCAATGGGAATTCCAACAACTTGGGCAATCTCAGAAAGTGCTAGGTGTTCGCAGCGGGCGAGCACAAACACCACTCGCAACTTGGGCGAGAGCGTTAGCAATGCGCGCCCAAGTGCGGCGCCCAACTCTTGGGCCACAGCTTGCTCAAGAGGACTCGCGTCATGGGCCGCTGCTGTCTTCCCGACTCTTGCCGTACTGGTGACTGTTGCTGAACGGGCGACCCTGACTGCGTTGGAGAGTGCGATTGCATTCCCGGTGGCCGACCTCTTACCTGAAGATCGCTGCCAAACGGGACTTCGGCGTCTTCGGAATGCCATTGCGTTCCAGCCATGTCGGCGAGCGATTTGGAGAATCCAAGTGTGGACTGGGGCCTCGGGCCTCCATCGAGACGCAGATCGCCAAACCTTGAGGAATACGTCTTGGGTTAGATCTTCGGCGAGCGCCCGGTCTCCACACATTCGATAGAGAAAGCGCATGACACCGGGGGCATACGTTTCGTAAATGGGTCGAAACGCATCGGCACCCTCTTGGACGCTCTGAACCCGTGTTGCCTCGTGCACACGCTGAACCTCGGTCATTAGTCGATAGCCGCGTGCAGGCTCGCCGTTTCCCCAGCCCTGATGTCCGGGTATCGGGTACCCGGGCAACTGACTCTCAAGCTCTCTGCGAGTCGACGGCGCGGCGCCAGAATCGGCATGGGGGGGAGGTTTGTTCATAGATTGTTAGTGAGCCTGCGAGAAGAGTGCAGCCCACCACTAGTAGGAACCAATCTCACGATCGCGGGTTCCCTGATTCTCGCGGCGTCGGTGATTCGAGCGTCCCCAAAAAAAGAGCGCGTCCGGAAACGTGAACTGCACCCAGATGCGATAGTCCGTCTCGTCCTGCCTTCTGGAGGAGTTCCATGGCCATTGTTGTCAGGATGCCTTCGGCATGACGCAGCCTACGAAAACAAGTGGGCACAATTGTCAAGTCGCCACGGACGCCGAGTTACCTCTGATGTATTGGTAGATGATCGAGGGGGAACTGCAAGATAAGTAGCGCCGACGCCGTTGCGTATGCGTGGGTGTCGTCGATGTTGCTGCGCCAGAAGTAATCGGTCTTGTCGGATCCAGGGCGACGACGGGAGTCTTGCATCGCCAAGAGATCATCGCGAACCATCCGGTACCACCCACGCCACACACTTGGTTTCTTGCCACCGACCTGATACATGGCCTGGGCGGCGTAGTAGTTGCCGTAGTAATAAAAGAAGTGGTTGGGGCCTCCGTAGCGGCCATGAATCCTGCGGTAGGTATCGCGCATGAATCGCACGGACGCTTCTACGTCGGGCATCTTGTTGGGACGAAGGCCTAGCTCCTTGGCTTTGCTTCGCACCATCCGGTTGTCGTAGAGCCCTGCCTGAAACAGCGTTGTGAGTCCGGCGGCACACAACGCAAAGCTGTTTCGGTTGTAGGCGTGTTGCCCTTGTGGCTGGTAGTAGAACGCGCCCGTGGGGCCTCGCGACGAAACGACGGCACTTCCCAAGACATAGCGTAGGGCGCGATCAATGGTCCTACGCGGCACTTTGATGCCCACGTTGCGTGCCGCCCGCAGCGCGACAACCTGGCACACGGCCACGCTCATGTCGCTGTCCGTGGTCTGAGGCACGTAGCGCCAACCGCCGGTGGTGTTTTGCGACTTAATGGTGAACTGAACGGCTTCTTGCAACTTGCGGTGGATTCGCTCTTCGTTGCTTTGGCCATAGATTTCGGCCAACGCAAGGGTGGCGAATGCGTGGCTGTACATGCGAGTGCCGTTGGCCGAGATGTAGCCCGAGTCTTGGACCTGATCCACGATGTAGTCAATGGCGCGTTCCATCGCCTTGCCGTAAGGACCACGCCCCGGCAAGTGACCACCCGCAATTAGTGCCAATACGGCGAGGCTTGTTACGCCCACATGCGACACGTTGTTGCCATCGGGGAACAGGTTATAGCTCTCGTTGATCTTCTTGCCCGCGTTGCTGGGCCAGGATCCATCGGATCGCTGCAACGAAACCAGAAACTTAGTTCCGCGCCGAATGGCCACCATGGTCGTGGGGGTCACGAGGTCGCTGCCTGCGATTTTCGCATCGGCATGCACGCGCATGGGGGCAAATGCGATGGGCTGCGCCACCACCGAGACGATCATCAACATCACCAATGGCGGCAGAACCCAAGCGGAGCGTAGGAAGCGGTTGCGCATCGTCCCAGTGTATCAAGCGGGGGGGCGAGGGAGGCGCCAGCGATCCATGGGTCTCAAGACTCAAACGACTTGGCGGTCTGACGTTAGCCGTCTAACTCGCCGTTCGTACGGTTTCGTGGCCGTGACCCCCTCCGACGTCGATGCGGACTACGTGCGAGGGAGGCGCTTCATGCGCGCCGCATTACTTCACTTCCCGTTGTTGCCTCGAAAGATGCTGCACCCAGATTTGCCGTAGATGACCAGCGTGCCGTAGCCCATTTGAGCGGTAGGCATCCAGTTGGTGCGTTCGAGCCCCTCGGGCTGAATCTCATGAAGCGTCTTGCCCGTGGCGGGATCTACGATGCGAATGGTGATGTGTTGCTCGCGATTCTTGAGGTAGGCCATCACGCTCACCAGCGATTCGCCTTGTTCTTTCAATACGGCGTAGGAGTGTCTGATGCCTCCCGCAAAGGGAAGCTCCCATCGGAGTTTGCCCGTTCGCACGTCGTAGCACACCACGCCAACTTCGTTTCGACTGGTCCACGGAACAAGTTTGAGTGTTCCATTTGAGATCAGCATCTCGGTGCGCGGAAACGGGCGAACCAAGATTCGGTCGCCAAGGTAAATGCGTGTCTGGTGTTGCTCCTTGCCATTCTCTTCGTTCAGCGCGTGCACGTGTCCATCGGCACGAAGGAGATACACCTCGCTGCCAACACGCTGAACCGACTTGACGGCGGAAGCGCCCTTCAACGCAGTGCCCCATCGTTCTTTGCCGGTCTCAAGATCAAACAGGCGGACCCTCTGGCTTACGGACTTTTTGGCGCCACGAACCGTTGACACCGTGATGCACGTATCCCCGTCGAACAGTGGGTTCCTGGGATTGAGCGGTCCGGGAAGACGAATCTCGTGCCGCGTTTGCCCGGTCACCGGATCAACGACGATCAGTCGTTTACGTGAGTGACTGTTTGAGTACGTGTCGTGTTCAAGGACCAACGAGTTCTTCGTGGTACTGAATCGCCTTACCGTGTTGGCAGGGAACTCGCGGCGCCAAAGCTCAAAGCCCTTGCGTACGTCTACGGCTACGAGAGTGATGCTGCGGGTCTTTCGCTGCGCTTGACGATGAAGGCAAAAAGCGACACCGCCAATGGCCCCAACGTCGTGATGCAGCGCATCAAGAGGAAGTGTCCAACGTTCTTCGCCGGTGGTGGCGTCAACGGCCATCAGTTGACGGCGAACCGCTAACACAATGATGTTGTCCGAATAAACCGCGTGCTGAAACGGTGCGGCGGTACGTCGCCATGCCACTTTTCCAGTACGCATGTCGATCGCGGCGGCGTTGGTATCAAATCCCATCAAGCTATAGGGCACGTCTGTCAAGCCGTCGGGGTCGTCCGCATCCATTTCCATGTTGATGGGACGCGCGACATCTTCGTCCGTGTGTTCGAAGTGCACTTCCTTGAGCGGCGCTTGCAGCGTGATGGTTGAGCTTAGCCCGTCCTTCTTCGGCGCGCTTGGGCGACGAGGAGGGAATTGGTCGAGCATCGTTTTGCCGGTGTAGCTCGTTCCATTCCAGGTGAACTTGGTGTCCCGAAACTCACCGAGGAGCCGTCGCGCCGACAGCCGTACGGCACCCCATGCGTCGAGTTCTCGGTAACACAGATAGAGTCCGCCCACGATGGGGGCGGCATAGCGTGAGGTCTTGGCCTCCGACATGAGATCGCGAAGCGTGCTTACGGCTTCCTCCGCTTCTCCATTGGAAAGCTGCAACTCAGACCGACGAAGCAACGCCATAGTGACCGCTTCGGCGTTGGGGTATTCGCGAAGCAGGCGATCAAGGAGCTGCAAGTTGCCTTGGCGCGTGCTTGTCTTCAGCAGCTTCTGTGCGGCGGCTTCATGCTTCGCGTACGACTCGCGACCAAACTCGTCGAGGATGTCATGAATGGTCTCAATGGCCGTCTCGGCGGTCCACATATCGTCCTCATCGCTCTTGACGCTACTTTGCGCGCGAATGATCTCTTGGAGGGCATCGACTGCTTTCTTGGGCTCCTCGTCTTCTAGATGGAGGTCCGCGAGCTGGGTCAACGCGTAGGCGCGCACCCCTATGGGGGCGTCGGCCGGATGAAGCGCAACACGGGCATTGCCAACATCGTTCGCAAGCGCCCGCAGATTCTTTTTCTGGGCGGCGGTGTTGTCTCCCAACGCATCGTGACGCGCAAGGCGTGCCTCCGTAATGGTCTGGGGGGTCCGTGCGTGCGCAAGTGCCTTGTCGAACAACTTGCGTGCCTTCTTGGGATCTTCACGCAATACAGCGCGCGCGTCGTCCATCCATGATCGAAAGATGCCTTCTTGCGCGCGAGCTCGTAAGTGTTTGTGACTCGAGTCGCTCATCATTTTGAGCGCACTCTCAAAGGCCGTACGCGCACGTGTGGAGGCGCCTCCGCCTCGCAGAAACAACTCGCCCGCCTCAATCAAGATGGAGGGGTCGTTGGGATGTGCACGGCGACGCTTGGCGATATCCCGTTCGATGTCTTTCCAGTTGAAGAACCACTGAAGCGAGTTGAAGCCCGAGACCAAGAGGACTTGTCCTAGCGCTTGGACATTTCCGGCGGTCGCTCCCTGCGGCCAAGGCGCCATGCCGAGGAACTTTCCATGGCCAGCCAGTGAGAATCGTTGCAAGCCTGTGCGCGTGGGAATCAAGACTTCGCCGTTCGCAATGGCGCCACGACCGGTACACCGGGCATCATCTGGGTCGTAGCGACCCCACCAAACTTCGCGACCTTGCTCCTCGCCACTGAGGGCGAAGGCACGCAGTTTTGAATCGCTCATGAGCACGACGTCACGCTTGCCGTCGTGAGCTACCCCTACGAGTTGCGCCAGCGTGGTGTAGTGCATGCGGGAGGTGTCGTATGGCGTACGCCAACGCAGGACGCCAGTAGTGCGATCGTATACATGAATATGTCGACCGTCGGGCGGTGCCACGATCAACGCGTCGCCGTAGACCATGGCCGGGGAGGGAGCAACTTTGAGTTCACGCCGCGGCGCGGTGTACCAATAGCGAACCGGTTTCACGGGATCGATGGAATAGGACGCAAGCCAACGCGGTATGCCCGTTCGAATGTCAATCGCTGCAACGAACCCGAGCCCTGTCGTGGCGTAGGCGACGCCATCCACCACAGCCACCGTGGAACCCGCAACTTCTTTGATGGGATACCCAAAGAGATTGAGTTCTTGCTGCCCGCTGCCGAGGGAACGGCGCCACCGGAGTGCGCCGGTGCGCAAGTCAAATGCCATGAACGACACGTTGTGATTGCCCGCATGGCGGCTGGTCAGGGCAATCACGAGTCCTTCCGAAACGGCGACGGGCGCGATGACCGAATCGTTGGCCAATGTAAGAGCCTGTATGTCGCCGCGGTCGGCGTTGGCGTGGCCCATGGCCCAGCGAAATTCGCCTGTTTTCTTGTCGAGCGCTACGACCACGCGGTGGGGCAAGTATGTCGTAATCGGAATCTGATGAAGGCGCTGCGACTCGTATTCGCGTTCCACCTCCATGGTGGCGATGACGAGATCTCCCGCAACCACAGGGGAGAACACACGCTCCAAGCTGGTGCGTCCTTCCGCGTCGGAATGAAGCGGTACGAGATCGAGCGTGTCGGGCGCGCGGGTGGAGTCAAACTTCCAGCGTTGACGGCCGCTGTAGAGATCGTAGGCACGAATGCTGCGTCCGTCGCACGCATAGATTTCACGTCCTTCGCTTACCGGGAAAAGGGGGCGCAGGGTCTTGAGCAACGAGGGCAATCTCGATGAACCGCGGTTGCCAGGCATGTACATCATGCTGCGGCTGCGATTGGGAGGATCGTCGTTGCGTAATGTGAATCCTAGGCGTTCCCTTGCCCGCAGTTGGGCGGGTTTCGAGGCCGAGTAAGGATGCGACGAACTCCGCGACGCATCACCGCCCAGGGCGGGCCAATCGCGCAGAGTCTTGTCAATACGGTGTGTCTTGGTGAGCGAAGCGTGATGCGCGCGCGCATCCACCGTCTTGCCTCGGATTCGAATCGATACGTCCTCTGGAGGACGGGCTGCCGCCAAGGCGCGCCCATCACCTGATCGCTCATTCGCATCGAGCAAGCGGGCCCACAAACCAGGGTCACGCGGTGCAAAGCGAAGGCCTTCACGTGCATACCTTGCGGCATCACGCCAACGACCCACACCCAATGCGCGCTCCGCCAACAAGCGTGCGGCCTTAAGGCCAACCGGACTTGCGCCGAATCGTCGCAGCACTTCGTCGAGTTCGTATTCGCTGTTGTCGCGCATGGCGCGCTTGAACAGCGGCGTTGCCTGGGGCTTGGCCATTTCGGCGTAGCTCACACGCTGGGCCGGGGTGAGCTTGGCCAAGAGTTCACGCGCGACTTCTGGCGCACTTCGCCAGAGAATCGAACGCTCGGTGGATTCATCGGGGATCAAATAGAAGTCATTCGACATGGTGTCGAGCACTCGTTGAATGGCTCGAAGGGCTTGTACGGTGCGACCCGCCGCAAGGGCCTCGCGAGCTTCGGCCAGCGTGAAGCGTGCGGCCGGCGTGTCCCTTACGGCGAAGAGAAACCCCGTGAGGTCGGGCTCATCGTCTTCTTCGGCGCCCACCAGGAGGAGGCTGCTTAGGCATGCAACAAGCACGACGCCTATTACAAGGCCGAGGCGTCTCGCGTCGAGAAAGCGTAGGTTCATCCGCAGGAGGTGCGTCATGAGAGAAAGACTACACCATTTGCCAGCGCTTGCGCAGGGCCCACTCTAGCGCCAGGAGCGCGACGATCAGAAGCAGCGTCCAGAGGTTGTCCCATTGGGTTTCTTCCCTGCGATCGAGCACTTTCTCGCGTGGCTGAGTTTGCTTGGCGGCAACGAACTGATTGAGTTCATAGAGCTTGAGAAGCTTTGGTTCGCCGGCCTTGGGATGGGTCGCTCGCATAATCTCGCGAAGCGTTTCGTGATCCGGCACCTTCAGGATGTCTTCTTTGGCGCGGAAGTTGACTTGGATGCGGCGTTCTGCGCGCTCCCCTCGGCCCGACGGATCGTCACGTTCAATAAAGATGCGCATCGTGCCAGGCTTGCGTAACGGCACCATGAGTCGGTAGCTGCCGGGAATACCCTCGTCGCGCAAGCTTTGAGGCCTTCGGTCGCCTTCGAGCGCCGAGCTCCCGCGACCGATGCCCCGTTCCACATGCTCCACATGAACGCCATCGAGCATCTCGTCTTCCAGCGGTTCGAAGTACTGGTCGAGGGCGGTAATCGTGACGGTGGCGGTTTCGCCTACGAAGTAGCTTTCCTTGTCGGTGAAGATCTTGAAGCGTTTGTTGCCACCGAGCAGTCGGTAGGTGGCGAGGTAGCGAATAATCTGTTCCCAAAACGGTCCGTACACCGTGTTGCCGCGCCCGCGCCGGATCTTAGAAATCGTGTCAAGCGCCGACCAAAAGACTTTGCCCTTGCCATAGGACATCGTTGAGAAAACCACATGAGGTTGCCCGCGATCGTCTTTCGTACGAGCGAGTCCCGTGGGCTTGATACGCGCGAGATCGATCGCGCCGGGTCTCAGTCCGCCGTTGCTCCGATAGAGCCAATACCAAAGCCATTCTTCCGACACAGGGTCGTCGCCCCGCCAAAGTTGTGCGATGCGTTCGGGGGTGGCAATGCCGCCCTCGTCCCCTTGTGCCACGCGAAAGATGGGATGGGCTGCGCCCGCGGCCGTGAGATCGATGCGAAAGCTCTCGTCGGTTTCGTCGGTTTCAACTTTGTCACTCCGACGCACGATCACGGGGATCAAGGGAGCGAGAGGCGTGTTGAGATACTCGATGGGGTTGTTGTCGACGCCCGACTGAAGGGCGAGTCCACCCCCTTCGTCAACAAAGTCGGCCATGAGTTCGAGAATGTCGCGACACTCTTCGTTGGACGCGGCCAGCTTGGTCCAGTCGACATCGCCCCAAATGATAACGTCGTACTCAAAGAGCTCGGAGCGCGTGCGAGGCATCGCGCGGAGAGGTTGTTCGCCCGGGCTGGCCGGCTGACGGAAGGAGGGGTCGGCGCTCTGCAGCAACACGCGTACCTGAAACCGTCCCTTGGAAGGCCCGTCCTCGCCGGACATGGAGTCGGGAGGCTCGCGGGTCAGGTAATCGGATAGGAACCGCCAGTCGTGGCGCGGAAGGTGATCGACGAAGAGCACTTTGATGCGCTGATCGATGACGCGGATTTCGTGCACGCGTTCATCGTCTTCCTTAACCGAGTCGGCTTGGCGATCGACGTCGTCGTCAAGCGTTGCCTTGAGCGTTACTCGGAATGTGCCCGCTCGATTAAACGGCGCGCGAAGTCTCACAGGCACGGCGTCATCGCCGTGGCCAAGGGACGTGATCTCGGCGCGAGCGAATCGCTCCGCCGCGCGAGGGACATCGTATTCGCGGGGCTCGATCGGATTGCCTTTAGCGTCGGCAACCTGGTGAATCGTCATGCCGACCGTCACACCACTTCCATCGAAGCCCGTATGTCGAACGGCGGATTCAAAGATGACTTCGTCGCGGATCAGTACGACTTCCTTTGCCCGCACACGCTCAAGCCAAAGATTCTTGCCGCTGGCAGGGTTGCCCATGCCCACGGCCGTTACGCGCAAGGCTTCTTGCAGTGAGCCGAGGGACGTCAACACCTGCAACGGAGGCTCGCCGTCGCTGGTATCGCGTCCATCACTAATCATGATGACGCCGGCCAGATCTTGGTCTTGACGACGCGCAAACTCGTTGGCTACATTGCGAAGCACCGCACCCAAGCGCGTGCGTCCGCCATCAAGTACCAATGCACGTATCTCGTCGCGCATTGCCTGGATCGCGTCGGGGGCATCGTCGCCCGTAGGCGCATCATTCTTGCCCGTGGCGGCGCGCTTGGGCTCGGTGGATCCGAGGGTGCGCCAATCGCTATCGAAGGCGAAGACATGCAGTACGAATCGTTCGTTCCACGCTCGAAGTGCCGCTGCGTCGCCCCCCGTAAGCATATGCTTAACGAGTTCGCCTCGACTCAGATCAAGGTTCGCAGGTCGCGTAGATTCATCCGGAAACGCGGCTTCCAAGAGCTTCTGAGTTTCGTCGTGCGGGTAGTTGTCCGTAACGGCCATGCTCGCGCTTGAGTCGACCAACACCACCAGGTGCGAGCGCTCAATCATGGTCGTGCGTTCTTCTCGAAACGGTCCTGCAAGCACAAGAAACACGAGCAAGAGGCTCAACGTACGCAAGGCGGCAAGGAAGAATCGACCCGCGGGGGTTGAGCGTCCGCGCTCACGCTTGTAAATCGAATAGACGCTGAAAACGCCCACCAACAAGACGAGGGCAAGCACCCATGGGGCCGGCATGTTGGACCATTGCCATGGGCCGGTTTCGGTCTTCACGCCAAGCGGCAGCCAAGAACGTGCTACGAGCGAAGCCAATGTCACGATGAAGCTCCCCGAGCAACGTCGGCCGTCGTCGAGCGACGTCCGAAGTACATGGCCAGCAACGATTCAAGGGCCAAAAGGGCGAGCAAGATCCACAACAAGATGGGCGTGATTTCACCCTCGCGAGCATTGTCTTCTTGCTTTTCGTCGCTTCCGTACGTGGTCGAGAATGCGACGTCGGCACCCTCTGGCATGGTTGCGCGCAGGGCGATTTGCGACGCGGGCAACAGCGCGCCTTCCGCGGCATCGATGTTGACGGCAAATGAATCGCGGAATGTACGCAAGTCGCCGCTGGGCATGGCCCTTTCGTACGTAAGGTCCCAGCGACCGGCCAGCCCGACCATATCAGGATCGAACTCGGCGCGGGTGGCGGCTTCGTCTTCCTTGCCCACGCGGGTAAGAGGGGCCTTCGCACCGCCCGGCAAGGAGAGCCTGATTTGGCGAGCATCGGCGGGGACATTGACCCGTAGTCGTTGTCCAACCATCACGTTGTGTCCCCGATCGGTTGGTTTGGTGAGATGCAACGCGGCCTCTTCCAAGAACGGCGCCAAAAACAGCGCGGTATTGGCCAACCATCCGTTGTCGAGGCTCGTGCCCACCCAAAGCGTGCGGCCTTCGCCAAACTCTGTGGCTACAACGGCCGCTTTGCCATCGTTGAATCGCAAGACCACATGGCCTTCCTCAAAGATGTCTTCGGATTCGGGGGTGGGATCGGGGGTTGTCACGGGCCCTGTACGTTCTCGCTTGGGCAACTCGAACGGTGTGCGTCCCCACACTTCCGGGGGAACCTTCTTGATCCAATCCTTTGGATCGATGTTGGACACGGGATCGAAGTTTGTGAACGGCGCTGCCACGGGATGGGGGCCTTCACGTTCGCTCAAGTCAAAGGTCCACGGCTTTTCGTTCCCCGCACGCTCACGTCGCTCGGCGGGTTCAAGGGCAAAGGGCATGAGCCGTTGCTCGGGTGCTACGTTGTGAAGCAGCGCATTCATCTCGGCAGGGTCCTGCAAACGATTGCCGGTAAACACGAGCAGTCCACCGCCGCCACGAACAAAATCGGCCAGGGCACGCGCCGTGCGCGCATCGGCGACCACCACGTTGGCCAGCACGATCAGATCGATGGGTTGGGCGTCACGCTCTCGCAACGCCTGCTGCAGCATGGACTCTTGTTCGACATGCTCGAATCCATAGAGTCCGCCCGTTAGCGTGGCGTCGCCTTCCCCCGCGCGCTCGCCGGCATAAATGCCGTGAAGATAGCGTTCGGCACGAAACGTAGGATTGGATTCGCTATCTCGAGTCCACGCCAATACCCGGATCCGTCGTCGGACCCGGACCGAAGCCCAACGCGTGCTATCGGCGCCCAAGCTGTCGGCGCTTGGATCGCTTCGAGGGGGTGCTACGACCACTTTGATCGTATGGGTTCCATCGGTTTCGAATGTGTCTCGAGGGAGCGTTACATGCACGG
The DNA here is from genome assembly GCA_035593235.1 of Phascolosoma agassizii. Taxonomy (NCBI): domain Eukaryota; kingdom Metazoa; phylum Annelida; class Sipuncula; order Phascolosomatiformes; family Phascolosomatidae; genus Phascolosoma; species Phascolosoma agassizii. Next base: position 1,768 of record JAVJHY011353833.1, on the reverse strand, counting down.
TTTCGACCGTGGGACGCGGTACGCGCAAACCTACATCGGCCGCGGGGAGATCGGGGATGGGCACCAACCGGCGTGCGCCACTGTCGTCTACATAGACCTCAAGCATGGCGCCGGACACGGCTTTGTTGCCATTGTTGGCCACATCGACTGCCAGATGCAGTGGCCTGCCAACAAACGGGTCTTGTGTTTCTCGTAGGGCGACGCTCGTAAGGCCTAGATTTCGTCGGTCGCTACCGCCCACGTCGATCACGCGAATGCTGGAAGGGAGTCGAATGAGATCTTCGAGACGCTGCGTAATGCGGCTATCGCCTCCCTCACGTGTGGGAGGACCGTCGCCCGCGGTAGGGGGAGGCGCGGACGGGGAGGACGTGCCTTCAGCGCTATCCGGATCGCCACTCGAAACTTCCCGTCGCGCGCTCAACCAATCGGACGCCTGCAAGTCGGTGACGAGGAAGATTTGTCGGTTGACATCGGCGAGCGTGGTTTGGTCCTGCACACGCCTCAATGCGTCGGCCCAGCGCGCTGGCGCATGGCGGGTTCTGAGGGATGCGAGGATTTCCCGTGCGCGGTCGACGGCATTGGTGCCCACGCCGCGAGGCACAAGCACAAAAGGGTCAAGACCGTCGCTGGCTTCGTCGTAGGGATGGTTGGTCACAATGACGGACACGGCGTCGTCGTTACCGAGGCCCTTGAGGACCAAATCGCTCTCATGTTTGATGCGCTCAAAGACCGATCGCGCATCGACCTTGGCCTCGGTGCTAAGGGAGTTGTCTACGATCAAGTAAACGCTGCGCTTGTCGGCGATTGCTCCTGCGATGGAAGAATCGTGAAGCACCGGGCGCGCAAGCGCCAGTCCAAGCAGTGCCACGGCAGCCATGCGCAGGGCGAGGATCAGCCAGTTTTCAAGCTTCATGCGCCGTTGGTGACGCTTCATGGCGGCTTCAAGCCAATGCATGGCCGCCCACTTGACCTTGCGGACCTTGCGCTTGCTGAACAGATGAATGATCAGGGGTATGGCCGCCAAGATGGCGCCCCAGATAAGGAGACTGCTATTGATCAATGCGCCCAATGAGATCATGCGCGTTTCCTCGCGCGAGCGGCGCGTTTGGCCAGGTACGCCGCAAGCGTGATGCCCATGGAATCGGCGGTCGTGATCTCAACGAGATCGATGCGATTGGCGAGACACACTTTGCGAAGGCGGCGCTGGAAGGCACGTACTTCTTCGAGATAAGCCGTGCGCAACGCGTTGGGGTCGAGCGTGAGTCTGCGGTCGTCTTCCATGCCATCAAAGCGCGTAAGACGATCGAACGGGAACGTGACTTCGTCTTGGTCGAGAACGTGAATGAGCAAGACTTCGTGTCCACGGTGGCGAACGCGTTTGAGTCCGCGCAACACTTCTTTGCCGTCGTCCATTAAGTCAGAAATCAAGACAACGAGTCCGCGTCGCCGTATGGCCTCTCCCGCTTCCGCCAATGCCCTTGCAATGCCCGTATCGTCTTCGGGGCGTGCCTTGTCGAGTTCAGAGATAATGTGTGCAAGATGCGCCGGGTTGTTGAGCGCGGGGAGCTTCTTGCGTACGGCGGAATCGAAGAGCACCAATCCCGCTGCATCTTGTTGCTGGGTAATGAGGTAGGCAAGGGCGGCAGCCGTTCGCCGCGCGACCGGTCCCGCACCCAGTGCGCCAACCAGGTTGTCGGAAAACTAGCATCGCAGAGCACGCCGCAATGCGCGCCGGCGTCCCCGAGCCCGAACGCCGTGCGCTCGTGCG
>JAVJHY011352788.1:0-14069 GCA_035593235.1 Phascolosoma agassizii | reverse complement strand
CTCCTACAGGCAGGATTCCTCGGGCCAGGAAGGTTTTGACCAGGGCGGCGGCGAGGGAGGATCCGTTGTGGTCGGAACCCGCGTGCGGCACCCGGTCTTCGGGCGGGGCGAAGTCCTTGCGGTCGTCGGAGCGGATTTGAATCAGAAGCTGCGGATCAAGTTCGAGCGAGCGGGTGTGAAGACCGTGATGGTTCGGTACGCCAACCTTGAGTTGGCCTAAGCGCGCGTCGTCCATTTCTTCGCCCCGAGTCTCAGTTTTCCCGTTCTGAATTCAGAACGACTGCCGCGGAGGGCCCGAACATGACCGTTTTGACCGAGACACGGAACCATGTCTTCATTGTGACGATTGATCGGCCGGCGGTGAGAAATTGCGTCGACGGCGCGACGGCGAATTTGCTCGCTGAGGCATTTCGCAGGTTCGATGCAGACGATGATCTACACGTCGCCATCCTGAACGGCACGGGCGGCTATTTCTGCGCCGGTGCCGATCTGAAAGCAGCGAGTCAGCCGGAAAAGCGTGAATCCAATGACGTGGTGCTTGACGGCGACGGGCCGATGGGGCCGACGCGCATGCTCCTTAGAAAGCCTGTGATTGCGGCCGTCGAGGGATTTGCGGTCGCGGGCGGTCTCGAGCTGGCGATTTGGTGTGATTTGCGGGTCGCAGCAAGTGATGCGGTCTTTGGCGTGTACTGCCGACGCTGGGGGGTGCCGCTCGTGGACGGCGGAACCGTACGTTTGCCGCGGTTGATTGGGCAGAGCCACGCGATGGACATGATTCTGACGGGGCGAGCCGTGAGCGGCGAAGAAGCGCGAATGATGGGTCTCGCGAACCGGATCGTCGAGCCTGGATCGGCTCTCGATGCGGCAATCGAACTCGCCGAGCAACTGTCTGAATTTCCGCAGCGTTGTATGCGGGCGGATCGCCGCTCGGCGATTCTGCAGTGGGGCGGGACGATCGAAGGCGCGATGGCCGTCGAGACAGATCTGGGAATTGAAGTGATCCGCTCGGGTGAAACGCTCGAAGGTGCGAAGCGTTTCGCGAGCGGTGCCGGACGACACGGTCAATTCGAATAGGTCTTTCTCGCAGAGTTCCGTGGGTCGGCCTCTTCGCGCTGAATTGCGATCGTCCTCGGCTGGCTTCGCTCGCGTCCGCGGCGCAGACGGCACGGATCGAGGATAGTCTCGGGTATGAACGAGAGTGCTTCTCAGGCGGGATTGCAGCGGGCCAAGGGTGCCGTGCTCATCAGTGGTGCGACGGGACTGATCGGTGGCGCATTGGTGCCCGAGTTGGAAAAACATTTCGAATTCATTCGAATTCTAAGTCGACGGCTCGAGCGAAACTCGAATTCGCAACGCATCGCGCCCTACGCCTGGAATGGCGTGGATCCCGGAGCGGAAGCGGTGAGAGGCACGTCGGCGATCGTGCACCTGTCGGGGGAATCGATTTTTGGTGGCCTGCCGACCCGCGCGCGGCTCGACAGAATTCACGACAGCCGAATTGATTCGACGCGCTGCATTGTGGACCGAATCCTCGCGCTCGATCCAAGCGACCGCCCCAGTGTCTTCGTTTGTGCTTCTGCGGTGGGAATCTACGGCGACCGCGGGGAGGAAGAACTGACCGAAGATTCAGCGCCGGGCGAAGGGTTTCTTGCCGACGTATGTCGAGCTTGGGAGGCTGAGGCCCTGCGCGCCCGCGAAGCAGGCGTGCGCGTCGTCACAATTCGAATAGGAGTCGTGCTCTCGGCATTAGGCGGTGCACTGCCGATGATGAAGAGGCCCTTCCAGCTGGGAGTGGGCGGTCGACTCGGGTCGGGGAATCAGTATTTCCCTTGGATTCATTTAGAAGATTTGATCTCGATCCTGGTGTTCGCAGTCGACTCACCGCTCGATGGTGCGGTGAATGCGGTCGCTCCGGGGCCGGTCACGAATCTGGAATTCACGAAATTGCTAGGCAAGGAGTTGCGCCGCCCGACGCTCTTTCCGGTGCCGGCATTCGCGTTGAAGATCGGTCTCGGCGTACTCGCGGGCGAGCTCCTCGGAAGTCGGCGCGTTCGCTCTTCGCGGCTGGAAGAGATTGGATTCAATTTCCGCTATCCGAAAATTGAGGGCGCATTGTCGGAGGCGCTATCCGGGATTCCTAGGCCACCTTCCGTGGGCGGACCCTTCAACTCGACCGTATTCCCATCGGGATCGGACAAATAGATCGAAGGTCCGTTCCCCTCTGCGCCGTAGCGCTCCACCGGCTCGCCGCTTTCGACACCGAAGCTTCTTAGGTGTGAGCAAATCGCATCCGCGTCGAATTGATTCAGTGATAGCGCGAAGTGATCGACGTTTTTTCGTGTTGGGTCGGGGGATTGGCCGTCGTTTGCGCGGCCCAGCGGTGTTTCGATTCCGACGAGGTCGATGAGCGCTGTTCCGGCCCGGAGTTGGACCAATCCGAGCGCGTCGATTCGTCTTTCTTCGCGGCAGCCCAAGACGTTTTCGTAGAAGGAGATCGATGCGTCTAGGTCACGGACGCGCAGAACGACGTGGTCCAGTCCTTTGATTTGAATCGGTGCGTCAGGCATTGGTGCTCTTAGGAGTCCTCTAGGTTTTTAATCCGTTCGAGCTCGCTTTGGGCTTGGTCGACTTCGGGAAAGGCCGGGCCGGAGATGATTTCTTGGAGCACCGATCGTGCCTCTTCGAATTTTCCGAGTGCCCCGAGCGAGAGGGCGAGCCGGTATCGAATCGCCGGCTTTGGATTCCCCTCGTCGAGCGCAACTTCGAAGATCGAAATGGCAGCATCGTACTCCGCGCGTTGATGGCGAACCCAACCGAGTGTGTCGAGGCTATTGGGGCTGCGGTCTCGCTGCGTGGAAAATTGAGCGAGGCGCAGCGCCCGATCTAGATCCGTTTTCTTCGTCGCGAGAATCCACGCGAGGTCGTTCGCCGCGGCGACATGGCCTGGCCGGCGCGCCAGCACTTGTTCGAGACTTGAGAGCGTCGCTGCCTCGTCGCCCGATTGCCGAGCGATCGTGGCCGCGGCGTAGGCGAAGTCGGAGTTTGCCGGGTCCGCTGCGGACGCTTCTCCGAGTGCGACGATCGCGCCCTTGGGATTTTTTCGTTGGATTTCGATGAGCGCCTTCGTGGCGTATGCGGGAGCGAATTGGTCATCGAGTTCAATTGCGCGCTGATAGGCCTTCTCGGCATCGTCGATTCGCCCAAGCGCGATCATGACACGCGCGCGAAGGTCATGAAGGCTTGTCCGGTCCGCATCTCTCTCGAGCGCAGAGTTGATCCACTTAAGACTCTCCTGGTCTCGACCAAGCTGGCCGAAATCGGAAACGAGGTCGCGAAGCAGAGATTCACTCTCGGGTGCTGCGAGGTCGGGCGTGTGCGAGAGAATGAATTGACTCGCATCGGCGGCCCCCGTCGCGCGCCGTTCGATTTCCGCGCTCTCCACGATCCATTCGATCGAGTTCGGGCTGGCGGCCCTTAAGGCTTCCGCGATCTGCGAGGCCTGCTCGGTCTCCCCGATCTCGAGTGCGGAACGAATGGCGATGCGGTGCGCACTGGCGTTTGCGAAGGGGCGGTGTCCAATCTGAAAGCGCGCCCATGAGAGCGAGCGGCGATAGTTGCCGGCGGAGAACTCGATTTGAGCGAGCTTCAGAGCGCTATCCGTCGCTGAGTCAGCGAGCCGAATCGCTTCCCTATATTCCTTATTAGCGCGCTCCCCATCGCCTAACCTGCGTGCGGCTTCTCCCGCCATGTAGTGTGCGGCAGAATTATTTGGCCACTGCTTGAGTCCCGCGTCGAATTTTTCGAGGGCGGTCTTTGGGTCGCCTGTTCGGAGTGCGATCGATCCGTCGATGAGTTGGCGATAGGTCTCGTTCGAGAGCGTGTCCCGGATTTCACGGGCCGCCGCCAGGTCACCCGATTCCATGAGCAACTCAGCATGTGCGTATCGGAATGCTTCCGCCGGTTCGGGGACGCGTGCGAGACCTTGCTCAAGCGTCTTGAGTGCGTCGGGGAGTCGTCCCGCCGCGCGGTGCAGATTGGAGAGGCGTGACCAGATTCGGAGGTCATCGGGTGATTCTTCGACCGCTTTCTCATGGATCTCAAGCACGCGATCGTCTTGGCCCTGGCTGATGAAGAACTCGCTCGCCACCTGTTGAACTAACATATCGGAGGGGTGTGCTGCGAGGCATTCGTTCAACACGTCTTCGACACGGTCAAATTCTTTCTGAGACCGGTAGAAGACCGCGAGCTGCGAGCAGGCACGAGCCGCATCGGTGGGCCGTCCATCTGCGACGGCGCGCTTCTGCAAGTCCAGCCAGACACTTTCAGCGTCGTCCCGGCGGCCGAGATCTACGAGTGCGCTGCCCTTCAAGGTCAGTGCGTTCTGAAACGATGGGTCCTGCGAAAGGATCGCGTTCGCGTCGCTGAGCGCGAGTTCGGGTTGCCGGGCGGCGAGCTGCGACTTGCCGCGGAGGAGGAGTGCGCTCAGGTTCTGGGGATCCGTTTCGAGTAAGCCGTTGGCCGTGTCGATCGCGAGGTCGTAAGCCCGGGATTGAAAGAGTGTTGAGGCGAGCAAGAGGCCGGCGGGCTTGGCGAACGCCTCGCTTGCCGCAGCTCGTCGGAGCGGTGAAACCGCTTGGGCGGGGCGTTCGTTCTGCACCAGAATTCGGCCGAGCATGTAGTTCGCCTGGGGGTGATCTTCATCGTCCTCGAGCAGCGCGTGTAGGGCGCGGATCGACTCGCCAATTCGCCCGCTCGATTCGAGCGCGCGAATCTCGGCCAAGCGAGCATCGGTATCCTGCGAACATGCGCTCGCGAGGAAGAGCAAGCCGGTCAGGCACAGGGCAACCGGCATCTTGAGTCGGATCAATCTCACTGGGTGGCGCTCCTGCTAGTCCTCACACGGGTGAATGGCTGCGATCGAACAGCCCTGAGCTACGACAGCCCTGAGCCACAACAAGCCCTGAGCAAAGAAAGAAAGCTTCGGGCGGGGGTTTAACCTGTGCTTGGCGATGAATCTGGTGGCGTGTGAACCTCGAGTTTGGATCGCTGCGCATGACGTTCGACGGCCAGCTCAATCAAACGATCTAAGAGTTTCGAATACGGGAGGCCGGTGGCTTCCCACAACTTAGGGTACATCGAGACGTCGGTGAATCCCGGAAGACTATTGAGTTCATTGACATAGAACGTTCGCGTCGCGCGATCGACGAGGAAATCGACGCGTGCCAATCCCTCGGCGTCCAGCGCGCGGAACGCCGCGATCGCCGTTTCGCGAATCGCATTGCTTTGGTCTTCATCGAGCTCCGCGGGAATGATCAGGGTCGTGCGCGCATCCTGGTATTTCGACTCGTAGTCGTAGAATGCCTTGGCGGATCGAATCTCTCCAGGGATAGAAGCCTCGGGAGCATCGTTGCCTAACACAGCGACTTCGATCTCTCGCGCATCGACGGCGATCTCGACCAAGACCTTCCGGTCGTAGCGGAGTGCCTCGGAAAGCGATGCGACGAGCTCTGCGTTGTTCTCGGCGCGGGAAATGCCGATCGAAGATCCCGAGTTGGCGGGTTTTGTGAAGACGGGCAGGCCGATTTCTGTGCTGATGCGATCGGCCGCGGCGGGGAGGCCGATCGCATCAAGTTCGGCGGCGGTAAAGGTCAGCCAGGGTGTGACGGGCAGGCCGCTTGCCATCAATAGGCGCTTCGCGAAGTCCTTGTCCATTTGAAGCGCCGAACTGAGGACTCCCGAGCCGACGTAAGGAATTCCCGCGAGCTCGAGGAGTCCTTGCAGCGCGCCATCTTCGCCGCCGCGTCCGTGAATGATCGGAAAGACAACATCGAGGCGTCCCGCATCCCGCAACGGAGCTCTGTCGGCGCTCGCCGGTTGGCCCGTTGCTGCGCCCGTGGGTGTGAGGGTCAGCGCGTTGGCTCCGGGATGGGCAGGCAAGATCACGCTCGGCGCGGAGAGGACTGCCGAGAGGTTTGGTTTGCCAGGGGGAAGATCTTCCAGGGCGACGAGGTGCCAGCCGCCATCGGCATCGACGCCGATCAGCGAAATGTCATAGCGCTCGCGATCCAGGGCGCCGAGAATCGATGTTGCAGAAACGATCGAGACATCGTGCTCGACGGATCTGCCTCCAAAGAGTAAGCCGATGCGCAACTTTTCCATGATTCCCCCCGAAATCGATCAACCCTCCGACCGATCGCGGGTTGCCCAGCGCTCCCCGTTCGGCAGTTTCGGTCGAATATTTCGGCACCCGTTCGTTCGATCGGGTTCGCCTCACGCGGATGATACGCCTCGCCCGGCGGTCTCGCTTGGCCTTCGCTTGACCCTCCGATGGGGCCTCCGTAAGCTCGCCCCGTGAAGTCGAACCCCCCAGAATTGAAGTCGGAAGCGGCGAGGCTCTCCACCTCCTTGCCGACCGCCGTCTCTGCGTCGCTTGCCGAAAAGGAATCGGCGCTGATCGCGCGTCTGCGAGAGACGGGCCGATTGATGGTCGCGTTCTCGGGCGGTGTCGATTCGAGCTACCTGGCCTGGGCAGCACACCGCGCGCTGGGGGACGACGCACTCTCCGTGACCGCCGTGTCGCCTTCGTACCCTGCGACCCATCGCGCGATGGCGGAAGAAATCGTCGCCGATTTTGGTTTGGCCCACCGCTTCGTTGAGACGCACGAAATGGAGAGCAAAGCCTACAGGGCGAATGCTTCCGATCGCTGTTACCACTGCAAGAACGAACTCTTCGAGACGATGGATCAGCTCGGCCTCGAACTCGATTTCACTGCGACGTGTTATGGCGTGAACACCGACGACACCAGCGATTTTCGGCCGGGACATCGCGCGGCCGCCGAACACGCAGTTCTCGCGCCCTTCCTTGAGTTCGATCTTTCGAAAAATGAAATTCGAGCCTTGTCCGCCGCGGCCGGCCTGCCCACCGCGGAGCTGCCCGCGTCGGCGTGTCTTTCCTCGCGATTGCCTTACGGAACCGAAGTCACGGTTGAGCGCCTTTCCCAAGTCGAACAAGGCGAGGAGGTGCTTCGGCGACTCGGTTTCCGCCAGCTTCGATTGCGCCACCATGGAGAACTCGCTCGGATCGAAATCGATCCGGCCGAGCTGCCGAGAGCCCTGGATCCCGAGATGGCGCAACGCATCGTCTCCGCGATCAAGCCGCTCGGCTTTCGTTATGTCTCTCTTGACCTCGAGGGATATCGAACGGGTTCGTTGAATGAGGTCCTGCAGATCAACCTCGAGGGACCGGTTCGTTAGGTCTGTGCGCGGTAGCGAGTGATCCCGAAATAATGTGGAAGTCGATTGAATGCGTGGGACATCCGCGCGATATGGGTTTGGCCCAGGGCGAAGCTTTGGGCATCGCGATTCGGGAGGCGTGCCGGGTCGCCGGGTTGTCGTTGCGTCGCAGCCGAATCCCGACCTTGCGACCGCTGGCTGCGGGCGCGGTTCGCGGGAAGGGCGCTGGACGCGAGTTCTTTCGCCACTTTGCGCACCAGGCCGAAAGGCTCGAAGGGCTTGCGAAGGCCGCAGACGTTCCGCTGGATTCGATTCTTGAACTCCATTTGCGCATTCGCGAAGGCGGGCAGGCAGGGGGACTTCTCTCCCGTCGTGCGAGCTTGCGAGCGTATGGCGGCGTTTCCGAAGAAGGCGAAAAGACGACACTTCTCGAACGGACACTTCCTGAGCCCGTCGCCCGGGAACCTGAATGGATGCTCCGAGAGAGTCGGCCTGAAGTCGGCTTTCGTTCGGTCGAAGTGGGTCTTCCTTGGTTAGTTCCCGCGGTGGCGGGAGTGAATGAGGGTGGGCTCGCGGCGATGGCGGCACCCATTCTCTGGGGTGAGCCGGGACAAGCCGGCGCGGCTCCGTCTGCCTTGTTAGTTCAAGAGTGTTTGCAACGCTTCGAAGATCTTGCCGGGGCTGTTGAATGGTGCAAAAAGCGTCCGGTCGAAGGCGAGCAGTCGGTCGTTCTCGCCGATTCGACGGGCGCGGTCGCAACGGTGATCTCAAGTGGTCGTGACCGACGTGTTTCCGAAGGCGAGGGAGAGCTCTACTTAGAAGGTGGAGAATTGCCGGAGGACGGGTCGATCTCGGAAGGTCGAGGGGACCGCGTTCAGTTGAACCCGCACGACCGCTCTCTTCTCCTGGAAGCGCGCGGAACCTCCGTATCAATCGCGGTCGGGTCGGCCGTGAGTGAGAGGGACGATTGACGCGGGTGAGTGGTACGAGATCGGCGTAACGGTGCGCAATGCGACTTTGCAGGCACCTTCGATCGAAATTATTGCAAGCCGAAAGGAAGTCGGGATGAGGAAGAGCAGCAGTATATTTGGGGCCGGGTCGATTCTCGGAATTTGCGTCCTGGCGGCGGCTGGTTGTGCACTCGATACGGCTCCGAAGGCCGCGGCGACTCTGTCGGTTCCGATGCCGACGTCAAAGCTGAAGCCGATTTCGAGCTGCGACGCCGTCGGCAAAGCTCAGCCCATTTGTGGATTCAAGAATCCTGAGGACATCGTCGCGCTGCCGGGTGATCAAACGCTCATCGTGAGTGAATACGGTGATCTGGAAAACGCTCGCCCGGGCGCTCTCGTATTTCTTGGCACCGATTCGCGGCGCCACAGTCAAGCATTTGGCGCACAGACACGTGAGGGCGTCGCCACATCCGGGTGGGGAAGTCAGGACTGCGCTGGGCCGCCCGGCCCACGCTTCAGCCCGCACGGGATTGATTTGGTGAAGCGGGACGACGGGGCTCTCGCGCTGCTCGTCGTGCAGCATGGAGATCGTGAAGCCATCGAATTTTTCGAGGTGACGGGTGAGGGCACCTCTTGGTCCGTCGACTGGCGCGGCTGCGTGCCGGCGCCTGCGGACGCGAATCTGAACGAAGTCGTTGGCTTCGCGGACGGCAGCTTTTACACGACGAAGATGGTTTCGATGTCAGCGACGGATTGGCCGGCACAGATGCCGACCACGAATACCGGGCAGGCCTACGGCTGGTCGTCCGAGCGCGGCTATTGGGAGATCCCGGGGACGGCTGGGATGATGCCGAATGGAATCGAGGCGTCAGAGGATGGCGCTGTGGTTTATATGAACGCGTCGATGGGGAATGAACTTCGGAAAGTCGATGCCTCCACCGGCGCATTGTTGGGGCGTGCCGACGTCAGTCTTCCTGATAACGTGACGTGGTCGCCGGATGGAAAGAGTTTGCTGGTCGCGTCTCTGGGCGCCACGCAGCCCGAGGATTTTGCGATCTGTGCGAATCTCGAGTCGGGTGCGTGCCCGCTTCCGTTCCGGATCGTCGAAGTCGATGCGGAATCGATGGAGACCTCGGTCCTCTTCGACAGTGATGGGATGCCGATGGGGGCGGGGACGGTCGGACTGCGCGTGGGAGACGATCTCTATATTGGCTCGTTCTCTGGGGACCGCGTGCTGAAGGTCGATTTGCGCGCCCGCAATTGAGAGACGATGTCTGAAAGGAAGGGCTCAGGATGGCGGAAATGATCAAACTGACGATTTCGAAGGGAATCGATTCCGAGTTGATGTTAGGCGGATTGCGCTTCGAAGCGTGCCGCCGAGAAATCGAGAAAATCGACGGTGGCATCACGCTCCGCATCTTCCTCGGAGACGAGGCGGAGGCGGCCGAGCTACTCCGATTCGATTGCTTTCGCGGTTCTCCCCACTATCACGCACCCGGCGAAAATAGGGCCGAGACCAAGATCGATTCCGAACGCTTCGGGGATGGAAAAGCCTTTGTCATCGAGCAGCTTTCGGCGAATATTCCGGCACTCATGGAACAAGCTGGATTCTCGGAGGACACGTCGAGGCTCGATTTGCCGACGCTCGCCGGTGTCGAAGGCCCGCTCATGGCTCTCTTCGATTCGCTCGCCGAACCCACGGAAACGAGCCACTTCGAGGTGGCTGCCGCTGACCTGGGGCCTCTCGCCGCGCAGTTCGACGCGGCCGGGTAGGCGTCCAGCTTCGCTCGACGTCAGGCCGAGGAAAGAGTCAGGCCTCGGAGAAGATCCGGCCTCCATCCTTGCGGATTCGATAGGGTCCGAGGATGGATTGAAAGTCGAGGAATGCATCGGCGCCTTCGCCACCGACCTCGCGCAGGAATGCAGCCAGCAGGTCCCTTTGCGAGCTTTCCTTTGACGAACCCACGTCTTCCAAATTCGCATCGAGAACCCGCTGCCACATCCAGATTTGATAGGGCACGACCATTCGGCGGGATTCGATTCCGCCAATTTTGAATGGAATCGTGAGCGGCCCATCGCCCGTTTGGAGGGCAATGAATTGCGGCGTGGCGGTAAACGTCTTCCCCGGAAGCTCGTCGCCGACCGTGTGTGCATCGCTCTCGATAAAGCGCCGGAGTGTCGCGGCTGAATCGCGCAGCACAGGCCACATCTCGTCGAAGAAGATCTTCAGAAGAGCGGACAGGTCGTCCGGTATCGCGTCGCCCGCGAGCCACTCGCCCGAGTCGCTCGTCGCAGTTCGTCCGACGAGTTCTCCTTGGTCATCCAGTGAATAGAGCTGCTGCCCGAATTGACGCACGTTGAGGGCGCTCTCTCCGTTCGCGCGTTCGATCCACTCGGTCAAAACGGGAAAATGCGTCCGGAGATAGAACCCGGGAACGGCATCGCGGTAAAGGTGCGCATAGAGGGGGCCAAGCAAGCCGTAGTCGCCGAGGCTCGGCCGGCCGCCTAATAAGTAGTCGTGCTTCGAAAAGAGCCGCTCAAGGACTTCGAGGATTCCGTGTTGGCTCGCCTGCCACGCACGCTCGGTCTTCTCGCCGCAGCCTAGATGGTTAAGTCCCGCGTAGACCGCCTTGGGTTCTTTGCGCGTTTCCGTAATCCCGAACGCAGCGTCGAAGAAGGACCCGCCCGCCGCCCGTCTGGCCGAACCTTCGGCCCCTGGCGAAACGACCGCGCCCCACTGCTGCTCGTTGAAAGCCCTGTGGGATAGCGCTTGGTCCCCACCAAAACGCCCGTCAGCCGTTAGCGCGCTGCGCTCTTCGCCCCGGTCGGCGCCGTGTTCGGAATAGAACCAGCGTTGCCAGAACGCCGGGACAACGATCCACTCGTCGGCGAGCAATTCGATGAGATAGGAAGCGAGCCGTTGCCGAGGTGAATCTCCCGCATCGGGGATCACAGCGAAGGTGGGATGCCGTGCTTCCACGACGTCGATGATTTCGCTCGTGTCCTGGGTCCAGGTGCCGTCCGGGGCCTCAAGCTGAGGAATTGCGTTGGATCCGGACTTCGGGATCAATCGTCCGGCGATCAGGTCGGGTGTTGCGAGGATGTCTTCAAACCCGGGCCCGAGGGCGCCACAGCGCTGCTTGAATCGAAGATAGGCTCGGATTTTTCCGGAGAAGTAGCTGTGTTCCCACGAGTAGAGGCGGTACATGCTGTGCGGGTCACCTTGTTTGCTATGCATAGGTGTTAGGTTTCGTCATTCGCTCAATCGAAATCGGGTTTCTCGAGACCCAGTCGAGTATAGAAATGCTCGGGGATGGCCGCGGGATCTTTGTATAGATACGTCTTGCAGGGTTCGACGCCGAGGTTCTCAGACGGATCCACGATAAAGAGGGGAGCGCCGGTTCGTCGAATTGATGCCCGTTCCATGATTGGCTCGTGGCAGCAGTAGATGGGGAGAGAGTCGCGCTGATATGTGAGGGCCCGGGGGCCTTCTACGAAGAGCGCCGCGTGTTGGCGAGCGTCTTCTGGGCGCGAATCGCCGGGGACCGCGTCCTCTTCAGGCCCTTCTGGCCGCTCTGAGTAGGCCCCCTCCTGGAGCAAGCGCCCTCCGCTCGGGCAAACCGAACAGAGAAAGGTGAGTTTTTCATCGTCCTCTTCGAGCTTAAAGGGTTGGAGGTGGACGCGCGTGAAGTGCATTAATGCTTCGGCACGCTCGCGGTAACTCGCCGTACCTAGCATGTCGCCCGCCATCGCCTCTTCGTAGGCTTCTTCGAGCAGATCGACACCGAAGCTCCTTCCGATAAATGAAAGCAGATGCGCGACGCGCGCCATCCCGTTGTCGTGATAGGTGAGCGCTTCCACGTGAAGCGCATTCGCTTGCTTGCGGGCGAGATCGTCTTTTTGGGCGCCGATCGATTCACCGATCGCTGCTGCGATCGCACGCCAGCGATCGGCGACCTCGGTTGGGCTTCCGTCCGGCATCCCCTCCGGTCGCTCAACCCGGGCATCGAGAAATCCGCCTGCCTCGGCCTCTTTTGCATCCCCCGCGGTGCGTCCGATCCAAGCGCGCAGCGCCGTCTGCCACCCGTCGTAATTCTGTTTCATCGACAGCACTTCTCGCCGGAGTCGCCGCGCGAATTTCTGAGCCGCTTCGCGGTCACCCCGCTCCAGTGCTTCGCTCATCGCGATCGCGGACGGCGAGGAGCCGATTCGAAGTTCTTCTGCTGAAAAAATGCGCTTGGGACTCATGACTCGACTCTCGCGGTGTGACTGAAGCGGCCCGCCACTTCGCTGGGTGATAGGGTAGACCGCGCGGCTCTGAACAACGAGAGGGGAGTATCGATCGATGATGTTTGATTTGAGCGGGCGCGTTGCGCTGGTCACCGGCGCCGGACGCGGAATCGGTTTGGGAATTGCGCAGGCCCTTGCGCGACAGGGTGCTCGGGTTCTTGTGAATGATCTGCATGCATCGACGGCCGAGCCGACGGCGCTCGGGATTCGGGAAGCGGGGGGTGAATCGTTCGCTTGCCCCTTCGATGTCACCGATTATGCGGCTTGTGAAGCAGGCATTGCGAAGGGGGAAGCGGCGCTGGGTCCCGTCGACATTCTCGTAAATAACGCGGGTGGGAGTCCGGGGGCGAGATTTCCCGAACCCTTCCTTGAGCAGCCGGTTGAAGTCTGGGACTCCTTCTTGGGGATGAACCTCATGGGCGTGATTAATTGCACGCGGGTCGCGGCAGTGGGGATGGCCGAGCGCGGTTACGGCCGACTCATCGAAATTTCTTCCGACGCGGCCCGCGTAGGAAACGCCGGCAGCGCGGTCTATGGGGCGGCAAAGGCCGGCGGGGAAGGGCTGATGCGGACGCTCTCGAAAGAACTCGGGCCACAGGGTGTGACGGCAAATTCAGTCGTGTTAGGTCTGATCGATACGGTGCCAGAAGAATATCTTGCGGGTCGCGACGTCGGCCGGTTCTACCAGATGCGTCGAATCGGAACGGCGGAGGATGTTGCTGCCGGTGTGGTCTACCTCGCTTCAGAGGAAGCGGGGTGGGTGACGGGACATTCTCTCGTCATCAATGGCGGCGGGACGGGCGCGTAGAAAGAGGCGGATAGAGAGAGGCGGATAGAAAGAGGACTAACGACCCTCTCAGTCGCCGCTGTCACTGCGACTTCGGCGTCGCCTGCGCCGGGGCGTATCACTCGGGGTATCAGCGACTTCGCTTTTCGCCTCGACCTTCGCCTCGCTCGACGCCTCGCTACTCCGGCGTCGTCGGCGTCGCGGGCGGGGTACCTCGCTCGGTTTCGTGGCACTCACATCGTTCGGACGCACATCATCGGCACTGACAGCAGCGCTTTCAACCTTGGCGCTGCGGGTACCCGAGTCGTCACTACTCTCAACCGTCGATTTGCCCGACCGACGAGATCGCCGTCGTCGAGGCTTCGGGGCGTCCGCGTCATCGGAATCGCCAATGGCGTCTTCGACGGCTTTCGCGACGGTCGTCGCACTCTCGTGCGATCCAGAATCTTCGACGAACGCGTGACAGATGCCCGCGAGTTCGCGCATGCCTTCTTCGGTGTCCACCGACTGGCGAACGAAGGGGAGGAAGAGATCTTCGATCCGCGCGTCGCCCGCAGAATCGAGCGTGCCCAATATCTGCTCCGCCTTTGCACGCAGTGACTTGATGGCCGCTTCGGCCTGATCACTGGGCGGGGCGAGCGCCGGGGCCTTGTCGAGCGCTGCGGCCTTGTCGAGCGCCGCGGCGAGCTTGGGCTGACTCTGCACGTCGACACCCTCGAGCCGCTTGGCAGCCTCGTAGAACACGTAGCCTTGGCGCGACTCGCTGACGCGCTCCGGGTCCGACGCGAGCATGCGCAGTGCGCTCGTCT